>SWJQ01000979.1:12457-33718 GCA_007252995.1 Zosterops borbonicus
GGGGGATCCAGGCCCAGTGAACAAGGACAGAGGAGGCTCAGCTCAGGGGGATCCAGGCCTGGAGAACCCGGGGTTAACAAGGACAGAGGAGGCTCAGCTCGGGGGGATCCAGGCCTGGGGTGAACAGGGACAGAGGAGGCTCAGCTCGGGGGGATCCAGGCCTGGGGTGAACAGGGACAGAGGAGGCTCAGCCCGGGGGGATCCAGGCCCAGTGAACCCAGTGCCATCCCCAGCACACACCGGGGTAGTTCCGGCAGCCGCCCGCGGTGCTCCCGCGCCGCCACGTCCCGTCGTAGAGCTGCGTGTTCCACTTGCGGAACTTGCGGGACTGCAGCGCGTCCGGGGTCAGGTTGCAGATCTCCAGGCGGGTGAATTCCCGCAGGAAATCGCGGAAGGACATCCTGGAGGGAGGGTCTGGTCTTGGTTTTGTTTTCTGGGGCATCAAACGGGTGGGGAAAGGGGGTTGGGGGTTGAGGTTTTGTTACCAGAATTCGCCGTCTTCCATCTTGACCATGAGCTGTTGGCGCAGCCCCGGCTCCACTGAGTGCCACTCGGCTGAGCTGGGGGGACACAGGGTCAGGGGGACAGGGGGGACAGGGGGACAGGGGGACAGAGGGGACAGGGGGACAGAGGGGACAGCAGGGACAATGGGGACAGGGGGGACAGGGAGGACAGTGGGGACAGGGGGACAGAGGAGACAATGGGGACAGCAGGGACAATGGGGACAGCAGGGACAGTGGGGACAACAGGGACAGAGGGGATAATGGGGTCAGCAGGGTCAGCAGGGACAACAGGGACAATGAGGACAGAGGGGACAGCAGGGTCAGCAGGGACAACGGGGACAGCAAGGTCAGTAGGGACAATGGGGACAGTGGGGACAGCAGGGTCAGTGAGGACAAGCAGGGTCAGCAGGGTCAATGGGGTCAGCAGGGCCACAGCCCAGGCCGTCACCCCTAACGAGCCCCGCACTAACGAAGCCTCACCCGTCGCTCCAGGCCCCCGTCCACTCCACCTCCCCCCAGGGGTTCCGCATCCGGATCAGCTCCAGGGCCTGCCCTCGGTACGGGATCTGTGTGTGGACAGCACCATCAGGGCTGCACCACCCAAAACCCCATTTCCACCCCAAAACCGGCCCCAAAGCCTCACCTGCTTGGCTCCAGTCACCGAATAGGCGTGACCCTTCACCAGCTTCTTGAAGGTCACGGCCTCCATGTCGAAGGCGCTGGTGATCTGTGAGAACCCCCCGAGGCGTCACTAAGGAAACAACCCCAATCCTGCCCATTTTTCCCCCAAAAAAACCCCTCAAGTCGTTGATTTCTCACATCGATGGAGCAGCCCAGCAGGGAGCCACGCTCCAGAGCCTTGAGGATGATCTGGTAGAGGTCGGCCGGGGGCCGGCGCAGGTCGAACCACTCGGTGACGCCGCCCGTGAAATCCTCGAAGCCCTCGGAGGTGCTGCCCCCTGACAGAGCCTCGTAGCACCCGTTCACCCTGTGGGAGCACCCAAAGGTGGGGGTTTTATCCCAAAAAACGGGGCGCAGGAGGAGGGGAGGGGCCGTACTTGGCGTAGGCTTTTTCCAGCAGAGCGCTCCAGAACTCGGAGCCCTCGGCCGAGTGGACAAAGAGCAGCTTCCCGTCCTTGGTGGGCAGGAAATCGTCCACCACCACGTCCAGCCACTCGCCAAACTGCCAGATCTGGGGGGAAAAGGGGGAGGAATCCCCCAGGTCTGCACAGGGAAGGAGATTTTTGGGGAAAAACACCCGTTTTGGGGTCCCATGAGGAAGGAGAGAAGTGTTGTCACAATGGGAGGGGACGTGAGGAAATTGTGGGAGAAAATAGTGGGGGATCCTCCCAAAAATTGGATCAAAATGGTGGAGGAAATTCTTGAAATGTCAGAGGGTCACCCTGAGATTGAAGAGTGGAGCCCCAAAATTGTGGGGGATCCCCTGAAAAGGGTCAAGGGGAGGCATAAAAAAGGTGAAAATGGCCCCAAAATGGTGTGGAGACCTCTCGGAATGACAAAGCGATGGAGGAGAGCCCCAAAACATTGGGATTTCCCCTGAAAGTGGCCAAGGTGACCCCAAAACATTGGGATTTCCATTCAAAACAGCCAAGGGGAGCCCCAAAACGTCGGGATTTCCACTGAAAACAGCTGAGGTGACCCCAAAACGTTGGGATTTCTCCCGAAAACCTCCAAAGGGAGCCCCAAAACATTGGGATTTTCACCCAAAACGGCCAAGGTGACCCCAAAACATTGGGATTTCCCCCAAAAGTGACCAAGGGGATCCCCAGGCCGAGTTTCCTGACCTGGAAGTGGAAGATCCCGGCGTAGCCCTGCTGGAAGCTCTGCCCGTGCGGCACCACCCGGTGCAGGAGGGTCTCGTTGAGCGTCAGCGACGCGATGGCCGCCAGCAGCCAACAGTCACCTGGGCGGGGCAGAAATGACAAATTACAGCCGGGAAAAGCACCAAATTCCAGCCAAAACCCCACCAAATTCCAGCCAAAAACCCCACCAAATTCCAGCCAAAAAACCCACCAAATTCCAGCCAAAACCAAGCGAACATTCCTGACAAATCCTGACAAAATTCTGACAAAATTCCTGACAAAACCCTGACAAAATCCCTGACAAATTCCCTGACAATTCCCCCAAAAAAACCCACAAATTTAGGGGAAAAGGACAAGGAATCCTCACCCAGAGCTCCCTGACAGATGTCAGTCCGTGTCGCTCCATCCACTATAAACTGCGGCCGCGGGCACAACTCCTGAAAGGAGAAAAACCCAAAAAAATAAATCAGGGTATTAATTCAGACTTTAAATTCAGGATATTAATTCAGGATATTAATTGAAGATATTAACTCAGGATATTAACTGAGGATATTAATTCAGGCTANATCAGGATATTAATTCAAGCTATTAATTGAAGATATTAATTCAGGATATTAACTGAGGATATTAATTCAGGCTATAAATTCAGGATATTAATTGAGAATATTAATTCAAGATATTAATTCAGGATATTAACTGAGGATATTAACTCAAGATATTAACTGAGAATATTAATTCAAGATATTAAGTCGGGATATAATTCAGGCTACTAATTCAGAATATTCATTGAGAATATTAATTCAAGATATTAATTGAGAATATTAATTCAGGCTATAATTCAGGCTATTAATTGAGGATACTGAGGATATTAATTCAGGACATTCACAGAGGATTATATTTCGAAGAAAAGGATCCAGAGGAGCTCCGAGCTCACCGTGGGCCGTTTCCACTGCACCCCGCGGGTTTTGGAGGACCCCGGGCCCAGCTCCCGGAACCCCAGCGAGGAGGCGGCCGGGGGGAACGTGGGGTCCCTGAACAGGGTCCCCGAGCGCCGACACTCCTCGGCCAGGAGCCCGAAGTCCTGGCCCAGGTAGCGCAGGGCGTTGTGGTGCCGGCCCAGCCCCAGCTCCGCCTTGGCCCGTTGGTGCCGAACCTGCGCCGAGACCCCCGTGCAGAACACGGGCACCACCGCCGGCTCGCACATCCTGGGGGACAGGGGAGAGGGGTGAGGGGATGGGGGGGTTTGGGGCTTTTGGAGGGGGATTTGGGACAAACACACTCAGGATTTGGGGCGGGCGAATGGGGATGAGGGTTTGGGGAGATCTGGGGGGATTTGGGGTGAAGGTTTGGGGAGATTTGGGGGGAATGGGGATGAGGGTTTGGGGGGATTTGGAGGGAGAAAATATGTTTGGGGTTTGGGGGAAAGAGGGGTGAGGGTTTGGGGGGATTTGGGGGTTTTTGGGGGGGAAACATGTTTGGGGTTTGGGGGGATTTGGGACGAGGGGACATGGGGAATTTGGGGTTTTGGAGGGGAAAACATCCTTGGGATTTGGGGGAAAAAGGGGTGAGATCTGGGGGGAATTTGGGGTTTTTTGAGGGGAAAACATGCTCAGGATTTGGGGGAAATGGGGGGGAGGGGACATGGGGATTTGGGGTTTTTGGAGGGGGATTTGGAGCTTTTTGGGGAGAATTTGGGGTTTTTTGAGGATTTGGGACAAACACACTCAGGATTTGGGGGGAAATGGGGGTGAGGGTCTGGGGGGAATTTGGGGTTTTTGGGGGGGATTTGGGAAAAACACACTCAGGATTTGGGGTGAAGAGGGGATGAGAGGGGTGTGCTGCAGGGGATGGGGGTCTGGGAGGGGGATTTGGGGTTTTGGGGGAGGATTTGGGGTTTAGGGGGCAAATAGGAGATTTCCCCCCCAGATTCAGAGTCCTGCCCATGTCAGTTTGGAGGAAACTGGGGCGATTTTGCTGAGAGGAGCCTGAGGCTGTTTTGGGGTAAAAAAACCAGAATTTTGGGGGCAGGGAACCTCCCAGGCCCCAGACCTCGGGGTTTCCCCTGGAAATGGCCCCGTCAGGGTAAAATCCTGATAATTCTGACCCGGAACAGCCCCAAAGGCTGAGGAAACCAGGGGAAACTGCCCCAAACTGGTCGTGCAGGTCGAGGTGTGGCTGCACAGCCCCAGGTCCAACGCCCGGGGCCTTCCTCGAGCCCCGGGGAGCTTCATTAAGCATCCGGGTGGTTAATTAGGCACTTGGCATGTTAATTAAACGCTAATCAGAGCCACCGAGGAGTGACAGAGCTGGGAGAGGGGTGGGAGCAGTGAAGCCCCCCCGAATGAGGCAAAATATGGGGGGTTTTGTCACCCCCAAACCCCCCCAGCACAGCCCTGGGGTGAAAGGTCAGGGACACCCCAGAAATGCCCAAATTAACCCCCAAAAATGTCCAAATTAACCCCAAAAACACCCAAATTAACCCCAAAATGAGGCTGAAGGGGGAGCCCAACCCACCCTCCCCTCCTGGGGGTCCCCCCAGTTCTCTGTGCCCCCCACGTACGTTTTTGGGGTGAGCTGGACCAAAATCTCCTTTTTTCAGCCCGTTTTGGGTGCCCCGAGCCCCGGCAGGTGCCGCGGGGTGAGGAGGGGCCTCCAGCCGCCACTTCTGGGGAGGAGGAGAATTCAAAACCACCAAAAAAACCACCAAAAAACCAACAACGGCCACAGCAACGCCCATTCCCCCTCCCCGGGGCGGCTCCGACACCCCCAAAATCCCTTTTTTGGATGAAAAAAGGGCTCGGGGGGGTGAGGTGGGGGAGCCCCCTCAGCTCCCAGCCCCTTTCCCAGCTCTGGGGGCGGCTTTTGCCCGTTTTCCCGGGATTTTGCCCCATTTCCCTGGGGTTTTGCCCCCTTTTCCCAGTTTCTTTGCCCCCTTTTCCCAGGTTTCTTTCCCATTTCCCCGTGTTTTTTGCCCATTTTTCCGGGTTTTTGCCCTGTTTTTCCGGGTTTCTTTTGCCCCATTTTCCCGGGTTTTTTGCCCCCATTTTTCTAGAGGTTTTGCCTCATTTTTCCGTGTTTTTTCTCCCGTTTTTCTGGGGTTTTGCCCCTTTTTCCTGTTATTTTTGCCCCCTTTCCCCAGTTTTTTACCCCATTTTTCTGCTTTATTTCCCCATTTTCCCGTTTTTTTGCCCCCTTATCCCGTGTTTTTACCCCATTTCCCCGGGTTTTTTTGCCTCATTTTCCCCATTTCCCCAGTTTTTTTCCCTGTTTCCCCGTGTTTTTTCCCCCTCCTGAGTTGTGTAAGCCCCGGGCTCCCCCGGGCTGGGCTGGGGGTCGCTCCCGCTGTGTCCCCGCTGTCCCCGCTGTCCCCGCCCGGGCCCGGTACCTCTGTCCCTGCGGGGGCGGCGCTCCCAGGACAGGCCGGGTCTGTGTTTTGGGGTGAAGAAAAGCCGATAAAAGGGAATTTCTCACCCCAAACTTCCCGGAGCAGGAAGGCGAGGCCGCCCCCGCCCCCCCCCGAGACTCCTCCCTGCGCCGCTCCCTCCCTTCCCCCCCCGAGCGGGGACGGGGTTTGGGGGGGTCCAGGGGGGTCCAGGAGGGGTTTGGGGGGAGTTTGGGGGGTCCTGAGGGATTTTACCGCAGGGAAAGGGGAGGGGGGTGGGAGGGGCTGGACATGGGGAGGGGGGACACTGGGGGGACACTGGGGGGACACTGAGGGACATTGGGGGGCTGGACATGGGGGGGACACACAGGGGGATATTGAGGGGACATTGAGGGGGCTGGAGAGGGGTGGGACACACTGAGGGGACACTGCGGGGACAGGACAGGGATGGAGGGACATTGGGGGACATTGAGGGGTTATTGGGGGGACATTGGGTGGGACATGGGTTGGGGGGACACTGGGGGGACACTGGGGGGACACTGGGGGGCGCGACAGGGGTGGGACANACTGGGGGGACACTGGGGGGCGGGACAGGGGTGGGACACACGGAGGGGACATTGGGGGACATTGGGGGACTGGACACTGAGGGGACACTGAGGGGACATTGAGGGGCTGGACACGGGGGGACACTGAGGGGACATTGGGGGGACATTAGGAAGATATTTGGAGGGCTGGACATGCCTGGGACATGCCAGGGGGACAGTGAGGGGACACTGAGGGGCTTGAGCTGGGTGGGACACATGGGGGTGACATTAAGGGGACACTGGGGGGCTGGACAGGGGTTGGAGGGACACTGAGGAGACACTGAGGGGACATTGGACATCGGGGGGGCTGGACACAGAGAGGGGACAGAGAGGGGACACTGGGGGGACATTGGGGAACTCTGAGGGGACAGTGAGGGGACACTGGGGGGACATTGGGGAACTCTGAGGGGACAGTGAGGGGACACTGGGGGACTGGACACAGGGGGACACTGAGGGGACCCCCCAGGTCAGACCCCTCTCCCTCCATTTTTTATACATTTCTCACACAGAAAAAAAACAACCAAAAATAGGAATTTTTTAAAATCCATTTTAATCCATTTTGCCCGTTTTTCTACATCCAAAACTGAGGAGCCAGGAGGGGCCTCGGGGAGAAAACAAACAATTCTGGGCAGGGTTTGAAGGCTGTGAGTGACAAATAAAACGGAAATGGGGGAAAAAAATAGAAGATATCACCCAAAACCAGAGTTGGGAGGGCAGGAAAGAGACACTCGTGAGCAGAAATGGGGGTTGGGTTAAAAAAAACCCCAAATTTGATGGTGTAAAAACCTAAAAAAGACACTGAGGGGGTGGCACAGCCCCAATTCCAGCAGGTTTTCCCCCAAATCAGCCCCGATTCCAGGGAATTTTGGGCCAAAAGCAAAAAGGGGCCAATTCCAGGGTTAAAAAAAGAAAAAAGGGGCTCAATTCTGGATCAAACCATAAAAAGGGCCCAATTTCCACACAAAATAAAAATGAAAATGGATCCAAGTTGGCTGAAAAATCCCCAGTTTTGGTGATTTCTTGGCCCTGGCCCTGTCCAGGGTTATCCCAGGGTTGGTTTGGGGTGGGAATTTGGCGGTTTTTGGGTGGGAATTTGGGATTCTTGGGTGGGAATTGGGGATTTTGGGGTAGGAATTTTGGGGAGGGAATTTGGGATTTTTGGGGAGGAAATTTGGCCTCATAAGGCCCTGCTTGATTGGGGGGAGCATCATTAGGGCCCCCAAATTAATTACTGGGGGCATCATTAGGACCCCCACTGGATTGGGAGGGTTTTAGGGCTGTAATTAAGGCCCTAATTAAGGCACTAATTAAGGACTCACAGGGCAATGAAGGCGTTGAGGGGATTCCATTTGCTCCTGGGCAGCTCCATCAGTGCCATGGGCAGCGGGTCCTGCAAAATGAGGTGAAAAACAGCTGCTTTAGGTGAAAAAACAAATAAATTCAGGCAAAAATGGAGCTTTTCTTAAAGAAAAATACAGTAAAAAGGTGGTTTGGGCAGGACTGACCTTGTTGGAGACTCTGGAGAGAAAAGCCTGCACTGAAGTGGCTTCTGGAAGAGGAGAAAAACAACCAAAAAAATAATTTTTTAAGAGGAAAAACGTCCAGTTTGGAGGTTCTGGAATGTTTTGCCTGGTGTGGAGAGTAGCTCAAAGACCCCCAGAACAAGAATTAACATTTTACCCCCAGAAAGCTTCAAGTGACCCCAAAAGGCCCCAAATCCAACCCTTTTTAATGCTTAAAAAGCCCTAAACCCCCCCCAAAAGCAGAACAAGCGTTTAATCCCTAAAATCTCGGTGAGCACAGGTTTAACTCGGTCTGGTACCTCTCGGCCTCAGTCATGCTGCAGGAATTCTCCCTTCCGGCCCCAAAAAGGGGGTGAGGACAAAAACTTCTTGGGCTCTGCACAAAAAAAAAAAAAAAAAAAAATTTAATGTTCCCTTCCTTGCTATATCTTAATAAAACTTAAGGCGCTGGATTTATTTTCTGACGCCAAAATAGGGAAAGGCGGGTGAAATCCCCTCAGGAGCTCCGGCGTTTTCCCGCCTTTTTCCTTCGCCCTCAGCGGCATTAACCCCGCCCCTTCCCGGACCCGCCTCCTATAGGCCGCGAGGCCGCAGCGCCAGCCAATCAGAAGGCAGGGATTGAATAAGCCACGCCCCTCCTCCCTCCGCTTCTCATTAAAGGCGGGGCTGTGGCGACGCTGCGCGTTATCAGCCAATCAGAGGCGAGGAGCGCAGAGGCGGCGTCGCTGATTGGTTGAGCGCGTGAGGGGAGAAGTGTGAAGGGAGGGGCGGCCGAGGCGCCGGGTGAGGGCCGTGGCGGGATTTGTGAGGAGGGAAAAGGGTCGAGGAAGGCGCTGCGGGCACAGAGCGCCGGGTACGAGGCGCGGTGCGAGAAAAAAGCGGCAAAGAGACAAATCCGAGCCTGCCCGGGGAGCTGAGGGGGATCTCTCCCCTCGCCCGCGCCGCCCCTCCCTTAGCAACGGCCGCCGGCCAAGCGGCGTCGCGCGGGGGAGTTCTCTGATTGGCCGAGCCCCTCCGGGTCTGACCAATGAGCACGAGCCACGGGCCCCTGGGCGGCCCCGCCCACCCCACGCCGGCTGCGGGGCCGCTCGGAGCGGACCAAGCGCGGCAGGACCGGGGGGGGAGCGCAGCGCTTTGGGGCTCACGGGGGGGCGCGACCCCTCACACTCTCTATGCGAGAGGAGAGAAGGGGCTCCTCAGTGTCTCTATAGGGAAAAGCTGTTTTGAGGAGTGGAGTGGGGGGAAGCAGGAAGGGAGTGTCCCCCCCCCGAGCAGCGGTGGTGCGGTCCCAGCCCGGCCGGAAGTGAGGTGTCGCGCGCTGAGGCGGTTCCGGTGTGGGAGCGGCCCGGGCTGAGGCGGGGTCGGGCCCGGTGAGTCCCGGGGGGGCCCGGGGGGCGACACCGCGGCCCGAGGGGCGGGGAGGGGACCGGGGGGGCGTCGGGAGGGGCTGCAGGCAAAGGGGGCTCGGGGGAGGCTGAGGGAGCCGTGACAGTTCGGGTTCCTGCTGGAGGAGGGGAGGGACGCGGATGTGGGGGGGATACGGGGACAGGGAGGGACTGAGGGGCGTGAGGGGACCTGGAGAGTTTGGGGACACAGGGACAGGGGGACGGGGGGGGACAGAGGGACACGGAGGGGACAGAGGGACATGGGGGTACAGNTGGTGAGGGACTGAGGGACATGAGGGAACTTGGGGGCTTTGGGGACATGGAGGGGACTGAGGGACATGAGGGGACCTGGGGGGGTTTGGGGACACAGGGACAGGGGGACGGGGGGGGACAGAGGGACACGGAGGGGACAGAGGGACATGGGGGTACAGAGGGACACAGAGTGGACAGACAGACACGGAGGGGACAGGGGGACATGGAGGGGACAGAGGGACACAGAGGTGACAGACAGACACCGAGGGGACAGACAGACACCGAGGGGACAGAGGGACACAGGGGGGACAGACAGACACAGGGGGGACAGAGGGACACAGAGGGGACAGAGGGACAATGAGGGGACAGACAGACACCGAGGACTCTCCCGAGGAGCTGGTGACAAGCAGGTCCCACCTGGGGACACCCGAGGCCACCACAATGTGGGACAGGAGCCACCGCTGGGGACTGGCAGCTCTGGTTGAAAAAAATCCCATTTTTATCACTCACAGGAGTCGTTAATGAGCTCAAAAATGAGCTTAATGAGCTCCAAAAGCTCCTTTTGGGGGTTGTCAAGCCCCAAACCCCCCTGAGACCCGGGGGCTGTTGGATCCCTGATTTTGGGGGCTGGTTTTGGGGTGAAATCCCTGGGTTTGGTGGTTCAAGGCTGAGCCCCCTCTGTGTGTAATGACAGGAGCCTGATCTCTGATTTTGGGGTTAAATGTGGATTATTTGGGGGTGAAATCCCTGTTTTATGGGTTCCAGGCCATGCTGTGTGTAACAACAGGAGCCTGATCCTTTATTTTGTGGGTTATTTTGGGGTGAAACCCCTGGTTTTTGTGGGTTCCATCCCGAGCCCACGCTGTGTGTAATGACAGGAGCCTGATCCCTGATTTTTGAGTTAAATTTGGATTATTTTTTAGCTGAAATATGAGTTATTTTGGTCTAAAATCCCCATTTTTTGGTTATTCCAGGCCATGCTGTGCACAGCAGTGGTGATGGCCGCGAGCCTGGTCACTGATTTGGGGTTAAATATGAATTATTTTGGTCTATTAATTATATTATTTTATATTTTTCAGGCCATGCTGTGCACAGCTGTGGTGATGGCCGCGAGCCTGGTCACTGATTTAGGGTTAAATATGAATTATTTTGATTTAAAATCCCTGTTTTTTATATTTTCCAGGCCATGCTGTGCACAGCAGTGGTGATGGCCGCGAGCCTGGTCACTGATTTAGGGTTAAATATGAATTATTTTGGTCTATTAATTATATTATTTTATATTTTCCAGGCCATGCTGTGCACAGCTGTGGTGATGGCCGCGAGCCTGGTCACTGATTTAGGGTTAAATATGAATTATTTTGGTCTATTAATTATATTATTTTATATTTTTCAGGCCATGCTGTGCACAGCTGTGGTGATGGCCGCGAGCCTGGTCACTGATTTAGGGTTAAATATGAATTATTTTGGTCTATTAATTATATTATTTTATATTTTTCAGGCCATGCTGTGCACAGCTGTGGTGATGGCCGCGAGCCTGGTCACTGATTTGGGGTTAAATATGAATTATTTTGATTTAAAATCCCTGTTTTTTATATTTTCCAGGCCATGCTGTGCACAGCAGTGGTGATGGCCGCGAGCCTGGTCACTGATTTAGGGTTAAATATGAATTATTTTGGTCTATTAATTATATTATTTTATATTTTCCAGGCCATGCTGTGCACAGCTGTGGTGATGGCCGCGAGCCTGGTCACTGATTTAGGGTTAAATATGAATTATTTTGGTTTATAATCTCATTTTTTGATCAATTCCAGGCCATGCTGTGCACAGCTGTGGTGATGGCCGCGAGCCTGGCGCTCACCACGGCCGTGGTGGCCCACGCCTATTACCTCAAGCACCAATTCTACCCCACCGTGGTTTACCTGACCAAATCCAGCCCCAGCATGGCCGTGAGTGTTTCCTCATTAATTAACTCCCCCTAATTAACCCTGGGAACTCCCCCACAGCCACAGAGGGGGGTGAGACCCTCCCCAAAAATCCCCTGAATGGAACAACCCTGAGCAGGGCTGACTCCACCCCATCCACCCCATGGGAAATGGCAAATTTTGGGCACTAAAACCTTCTAAATTATGCCCAAAAATCTGTTTTTTGGGGTTTTTTTGGGCTCTGCAGGTGTTGTACATCCAGGCCTTCGTGCTGGTTTTCCTGCTGGGCAAATTCATGGGGAAGGTTTTCTTCGGGCAGCTGCGAGCGGCCGAGATGGAGGTGAGAACCTGGAGCCTGAAATGGGGCTGGGGGGGATTTGGGGGGCCAGGGGGACTTTGGAGATGTTTTTGGGGGGAATTTGGGGCCCCAGAAAGTCTTTGGTGCTGTTTGGGGGGAGAATTGGTGTGTTTTGGGGAAGGATTTTGAACCCTGCGGGTCTTTCAGTGCCAATTTCGAGTGGGGCTTTTGAACCCCAAGGGACCTTTGGTGCTAATTTTGAACCCCCGGAGTTTTTGGGCCCCGTTTTGGGGTAAACTTTGAACCCCTGGAGTCTTTGGGCCCCATTTTGGTGCTAATTTTGAACCCCTGAAGTTTTTGAACCCCGTTTTGGGTTGAATTTTGAATCCTCAGAGTCTTGTACTAAATTTTGAACCCTCAGAGTCTTTGGGCCCCTTTTTGGGGGTGAATTTTGAACCCCTGGAGTTTCTGAGCCCCATTTTGGGGTGAATTTTGAACCCCTGGAGTTTTCTAGTGAATTTTGAACCCCCAGAGTCTTTGGGTCCTGTTTTGGGGTGAATTTTGACCCCCCCCAAAACCTTTGAACCTCATTTTGGGGTGAAATTTGAACGCCTGAAGTTTTGGGGGGAATTTTGAACCCCCAGAGTTTTGTAGCAAATTTCAAAACCTCTGAAATTTCGGGGCGAATTTTAAACCCCTGGAATTTTGCATTAAATTTAAACCCCCAGACCCTTTGAACCCCATTCTGGGGTGGGGAATTTCCCATCCCAGGACCCCTCAGGCCCCACATTTTGTGGGGTCCAGCTTTGGGAAGAGGATCCAGCCCAAACGTGTCCCCTCAGCACCTCCTGGAGCGCTCGTGGTACGCGGTGACCGAGACCTGCCTGGCCTTCACCGTCTTCAGGGACGACTTCAGCCCCCGTTTCGTGGCCCTTTTCACCCTCCTGCTCTTCCTCAAGTGCTTCCACTGGCTGGCCGAGGACAGGGTGGATTTTGTGAGTGTTGGGAGGGGGAAAAGGGTTCAAAAATCGGCCTGAAAATGGCCCAAATTCAACCCGAAATTCAGATTTGAGATTTAGAATTTGAACTGGAGTTGGCTCAGAACGTGCCTAAAATCAGCCTGAAAATAATCTGAAATAACTGAAAACTGACCGAAAAATAAATTAAAGGTGCCCCAAAAATAACCCAAAACCAGCTTGAAACCAACCCAAAAATAACCCCAAACCAGCTCAAACCAGCCTCAAATCAACCTAAACAAATTCAACCCAAAATCAGCCCAAAAATAACCTGAAACCAACCCAAAAATAACCCCCAATCAGCTCAAGCGAGCCCCAAATCAACCCAACCCAAAATCAGCCCCAGAAATACCCCAAACCCACCCCAAAAATGACGCCAAACCGGCCCAAAATCAGCCCAAAAATAGCCCAAACCTGCCCCGAAAATAACCCCAAATCAGCCCAAAATTTCAATTTTTTTAATGGAAAAAATGGATTTTTCCTCCCCCTGCACAGATGGAGAGAAGCCCAAACATCTCGTGGCTTTTCCACTTCAGAATTGTCTGTGAGTTCTCCTCATTTGCATTTTTTTGGGGCTGTGCTGAGTGTGGTGGGACCTGATAAACCCCAAATTAACCTTATCAGGAGCAGCTCCTTAACGAGGGGCTCATTGGGGGGGTTAATGAGCTCCAGGGGGGAAAAACAAGGCAAAATGGGGGGGGGAAAATGGGATTTAGGGATGTATTTCCCAAAATGGGGAAAAAATGGGATTTTGTCCCCAAAATCGGAAAGAAATGGGATTTTTGGGCCATGTAAAAACCATGTTTTGAAGGGATTTTGGGGGTTTGAAGGGATTTTTGGGGTTTTGAAGGGTTTTTTTTGGATTTTGAAGGGATTTTTGATGTTTTGAAGGGATTTTTGGGGTTTCAAAGGGATTTTTGGAGTTTTGAAGGGATTTTTGTGGGTTTTGAAGGGTAGGAAGCTGCGAGAATGAAGAATTAATTAAGCTCCTCATTAGTGGTGGGATGTAGAACCCCCCACCACCACCCAAAGGTGCCCCCCATTCATTTTTTTTTGGGGTCTTTTTCCCAATAGGACCCTCCCCTCACCCAAAACTCCTCCTGAGGGTGCCCCCAGTTAATTTTTTATGGCTTTTTCCCAGCCCTGATGTTCCTGCTGGGAATCCTGGACTTCCTGTTCGTCAGCCACGCCTACCACAGCATCCTGACCCGCGGCGCCTCCGTGCAGCTCGTCTTCGGCTTCGAGGTGGGTGTGGGTGGGCCGGCCCCTCCCGGGGGTCCCCGGGCTGTCCCCAGGCCTGGGGTGACCCCCTGGCCGCTGTCCCCGCCCCCAGTACGCCATCCTGATGACCATGGTGCTGACCATCTTCATCAAGTACGTGCTGCACTCGGTGGACCTGCAGAACGAGAACCCCTGGGACAACAAGGCCGTGTTCATGCTCTACACCGAGCTCTTCACAGGTATCGCACCTGGGGGGAAGCTCAGCGAGGTTAATTAGTTGTTAATGAGGTTAATGAGGAGGTCAAGTCGTGGGGGTGTTTGGCTGGTCTTGGTCAACCAAGAATCAAAGTCTTGGTGAGACTCAATTGGTCATTGTTGGTCAATGAAGAGTCAAAGTCTTGGTGGTCAACTGGTCTTGGTTGGTTAACCAAAGTTCAAAGTCCTGGTGAGGCTCAACTGGTCACCTCCACTGACCTTTGGTTGTCCCAGCATTGGCCCAGGTGACCTCAGGCTGTCCCAGCATTGGCCCAGGTGACCTTGGGGGTCCCAGAGTTGGCCCAGGTGGCCTTGGGGGTCCCAGAATTGGCCCAGGTGACCTTGGGGGTCCCAGAGTTGTCCTGGGTGGCCTCGGNCAGGCTGTCCCAGCATTGGCCCAGGTGACCTTGGGGGTCCCAGAGTTGGCCCAGGTGACCTTGGGGGTCCCAGAATTGCCCCAGGTGACCTTGGGGGTCCCAGAGTTGTCCTGGGTGGCCTCGGGGGTCCCAGCATTGTCCCAGGTGGCCTCAGGCTGTCCTCACCTGGTCCCCGTGTGGTTCCTCCCCAGGGCTGATCAAGGTGCTGCTCTACATGGCCTTCATGACCATCATGATCAAGGTGCACACCTTCCCGCTCTTCGCCATCCGCCCCATGTACCTGGCCATGAGGTGAGGCCCTGCTGTGAGCCTGATCCTCGTCCCAGCCTGGTCCTGCTCCTGATCCCGGCCTGGTCCTGCTCCTCATCCCATCCCTGTCCTGGTCCTGGTCCTGCTCCTCATCCCAGCCTGGTCCTGGTCCTGGTCCTGCTCCTCATCCCATCCCTGTCCTGGTCCTGGTCCTGGTCCTGATCCCAGCCTGGTCCTGATTCTGATCCTGATCCTATCCTGGTCCCAATCCCATCCCAATCCCAATCTGTGCTCTGCTCCAGGCAGTTCAAGAAGGCCGTGACCGACGCCATCATGTCCCGCCGGGCCATCCGCAACATGAACACGCTGTGAGTGCCCCAAAAATCCCAAATCCTGGGGAATTCCTGTCCATCCACCCCAAACATCCCAAATCCTGGGGAAACCCCTCTGTCCCTACACCCCAAACATCCCAAATCCTGGGGAACCCCTGTCCTTCCACCCCAAATCCTGGGGAAACCCCTCTGTTCCTCCACCCCAAAACCCCTAATATCAGCAGGATTTTTAGGACCAGCCCAGGGGGATTTTTGGGATCACCCAGAGAGGATTTTTGGGAACAGCTCAGGGGAGATTTTTGGGATCACTTTTTGGGAACAACCCAGGGAGGATTTTTGGGACCAGCCCAGGGGGATTTTGGGATCACCCAGGGGGATTTTTGGGAATCGTGCCCCAGGTACCCCGACGCCACGGCCGAGGAGCTGCAGGCCATGGACAACGTGTGCATCATCTGCCGTGAGGAGATGGTGACGGGGGCCAAGCGCCTGCCCTGCAACCACATCTTCCACACCAGGTGCTGCTGCTGCTGCTGCCCTGGGAATTCCGGGAATTCCGGGGATTCTGGGGGTGGTTTGGGGGGTCACTGACACAGCTCTGACAGTCTGTAATGGTGATCCTGATCCTGATTCCCATCTCAATCCTGATCCCCATCCCCATCCCAATCCCAATCCCCAGCACTTCAGTGGAGATTAATGAGCTCTCAGCTAATTCAGGATTAATTAATTAGGGGTTCATTAGTGGGGTAAAGAATAAATTTTTCTGGGGGGGGGTCAGAGGGACATGGGGGGCTCCTGGGGGCCAATAACGAATTGGGGGGGGGGGTTAATTAATGGGTTAATTACTGCCGGGGGAATAAACCCCCGGGGCCTTTGGGGGGCAGCGTGAGGGGTGTTAGCGGGGGGTTAGTTATTGGGGGGTTAATTAATGGGGGTTAATTACTGTGGGTTAATTAACAAGGCCAATCCCCCAGCTGCCTGCGCTCCTGGTTCCAGCGGCAGCAGACGTGCCCCACGTGCCGCATGGACGTGCTGAGGGCGTCACTGCCCCCACAGCCGCCCCCGGAGCCCCCGACCCCCGCCCCAGCACAGCCCCCGGCGGGGCCACAGCCCCAAAACTGTGAGTGTGACATGGGGGACCCCAAAACTGTGAGTGTGACATGGGGACGCAGGGGACACAGGGGACACAGCCACCCCCGGAGCCCCCAACGCCTGCCCCGGCACAGCCCCCGGCAGGGCCACAGCCCCAAAACTGTGAGTGTGACATGGGGGACCCCAAAACTGTGAGTGTGACATGGGGGACCCCAGCCCCAAAACTGTGAGTGTGACATGGGGGACCCCAAAACTGTGAGTGTGACATGGGGGACCCCAGCCCCAAAACTGTGAGTGTGACATGGGGGACCCCAAAACTGTGAGTGTGACATGGGGGACCCCAGCCCCAAAACTGTGAGTGTGACATGGGGGACCCCAAAACTGTGAGTGTGACATGGGGGACCCCAGCCCCAAAACTGTGAGTGTGACATGGGGGACCCCAAAACTGTGAGTGTGACATGGGGGACCCCAGCCCCAAAACTGTGAGTGTGACATGGGGGACCCCAAAACTGTGAGTGTGACATGGGGGACCCCAAACTGTGAGTGTGACATGGGGACACAGGGGACAGGGGACACAGCCACCCCCAGAGCCCCCGACCCCTGCCCCGGCACAGCCCCCCCCCGGGACCCCAGCCCCAAAACTGTGAGTGACACAGGGGGGACGCAGCCCCCAAACTGTGAGTGTGACATGGGACAGGGACAGGGACCCCAGGCTGGGAGTGACAGAGGGACAGTGACCCCAGACTGAGGGACAGGGGGACAGGGAGGGAGAGGCCCCGTGGGTGGCCCAGGGTGTCCCCTGTGGGAATTCCCACCTGTGGCAGCCCCAGTTCCCAGTCACTGCCAGACTGGGATGGGTGTCCCCAGGAATTTGGGGTGTCCCGGGAATTTGGGGTGTCCCGGGGTGGGGAATTGGGGTGTCCCCAGGGGGAGTATTTTGGGGTGTCCCTGTGTATTTTGGGGTGTCCTGACCCCTGCCCTGTCCCCGCAGTTCCCCAGGGGCTCCTCCCTCCCTTCCCCCCCGGGATGTTCCCGTTCTGGCCGCCCGTGGGGCCCTTCCCCCCCGGGCCGGGGATGCAGCCCCCGACCGGGACCGACGGGGCTGCCGGGGCTGCCAGCGGTGAGTCCTGCCCAAAACACCCCAATACCATCCCCTGTGCCTTTACACACCCCAAATACCCCAAATACCATCCCCTGAGCCTTTGTACACCCCAATCCCAAAACCCAAAGTGTCCCTTCTGTGCCTTTACACACCTCAAACCTAAAACCCAAACGCCATCCCATGAGCTTTTACACAGCCCAAACCCAAATCCCACCCCCTGAGCCTTTGTACACCCCAAATCCCAAACCCCATCCCCTCTGTGCCTTTACACATCTCGAAACCCAAACCCAAACCATCCCCTGAGCCTTTACACACCCCAGACTGTCCCCTCTGTGCCTTTATACACCCCCAAAACCCCAAACCCATCCCCTGAGCCTTTACACGCCCCAAACCCCATCCCCTGTGCCTTTATACACCCCGAAAACCCCAAACCTAAACTGTCCCCTCTGTGCCTTTACCCACCCCAAACCCAAACCATTCCCTGAGCCTTTGTACACCCCAAACCCCATCCCCTGTGCATTTACACACCCCAAACCCCAGATCCCACAAACCCCATTCCCACCCTAAATCCCCTCCAATCCCATATCCCAAATCCCCTTTTCTCCCCCAGACCCCATTTCCCCTCTGACCCCTTTCCCCAAACCCAAACCCCACAAATCCCATTCCCACTGCCTTTCTCCACCCCAAAAAGCCCTTTTTTCCCTGTGCAGGTGCCCGGGGCTCGGAGGCCGGGTCGGGGTCGGGGCCGGAGCCGGGCGGGGCCGGGGCGGGGCCCGGGGCGGTGCCGGGGCTGCCGCTGCCGCCCCCCTGGGTGGGGATGCCCTGGCCGCCCCTCTTCGGTAAGGATGGGGTTTGGGGAATTGGGGGTTTGGGGTTAGAAATTTGGGATTTGGGACTTTGGCATTTGGAGATTTGGGGTTTGGGATCTGGGGATCCTGCGATTTGGAATTTGGGGGTTTGGGGATTTGAGGGTTTGAGGATTTGGGGGTGCTGGGATTTAGGGATTGGGGATCTAGGGATTGGGGGTTTGGGGTCTGGGCATCCTGGGATTTGGAATTTGGGGATTTGGGGATCCCAGGATCTGGGATTTGGGGCTGTGGCTATCCGGGATCTGGGATTTGGAGCTTTCGGGATCCTGGGATCCGGGATTTGGGGCTCAGCGCCCCTGCCCAGACCCCGTGTATCTCACCCTGTGCCCCCAGGGGTGCCCCCCATGCCGGTGCCCCCCGCGGGCTTTGCGGGGCTGACGGAGGACGAGCTCCGGGCCATGGAGGGCCACGAGCGGCAGCACCTGGAGGCGCGACTGCAGTGCCTGCACAACATCCACACCCTGCTGGACGCTGCCATGCTGCAGATCAACCAGTACCTGACCGTGCTGGCCTCCCTCGGGTACTGGGGGGACTGGGATAGACTGGGAATAGTGGGGGACACACAGATCAACCAGTACCTGACAGTGCTGGCCTCCCTCGGGTACGGGGGGGACTGGGATAGACTGGGAAAAGTGGGGGACACACAGATCAACCAGTACCTGACAGTGCTGGCCTCCCTCGGGTACGGGGGGGACTGGGATAGACTGGGAAAGACTGGGGGGACAGTGATCAACCAGTACCTCACCGTGCTGGCCTCCCTCGGGTACTGGGGGGACTGGGATAGACTGGGAAACAGTGCTGGCCTCTCTCGGGTAACTGGGGGCACTGGGAGGGACTGGGAACACTGGGAACACCGATCAATGGGTACTGGCCAGTCCTGATGACCACTGGCTAACTGGGAGCACTGGGAATGNACTGGGAATAGTAGGGGACACAGATCAATGGGTACCAGCCACCCTCGGGTAACTGGGACAGACTGGGATAGACTGGGAAACAGTGCTGGCCTCCCTCGGGTAACTGGGGGCACTGGGAGGGACTGGGAACACTGGGAACACCGATCAATGGGTACTGGCCAGTCCTGATGACCACTGGCTAACTGGGAGCACTGGGAATGGACTGGGAGCACTGGGAATGGACTGGGAATGGACTGGGAGCACTGGGAATGGACTGGGAGCACTGGGAATGGACTGGGAATGCACTGGGAGCACTGGGAATGCACTGGGAGCACTGGGAGGGCCCGGTGCTTCCCCCCAATTCAGGAATTTGGGGTAACTCCGGGATCCCCCCCAGGACCCCCCGAGGCCCCCCCAGGCCGCCCCCTCCCCCCCACGGGACCCCCCCGGAGGAGCCGCCGGCCCCAGGACCCTCCGGACCCCCCGGAGCCTCGGGGGGCACTGGAGTTACTGGGGCTACTGGAGTTACTGGAGTCACTGGAGCCACTGGAGTTACTGGTGAGTGAGGGGCTTCTGCTCAGACTGGGTCAAACTGGTGCTGAACTGGGTTAAACTGGTACAAATTGGTGATGAACTGGGTTAAACTGGTGATGATCTGGGTTAAACTGGTCCTGCAGTGGTGTAAACTGGGTTAAACTGGTACGAACTGTTGATGATCTGGGTAAAATTGGGTTAAATTGGGTTAAATTTGTGCCGAACTGGGTTAAACTGGTTCTGCACTGGTGTAAACTGCTACAAACTGGTCGTGCACTGGTGTAAACTGGTACAAACTGGTCCTGCAGTGATGTAAACTGTGTTAAACTGGTCCTGCCCTGGTGTCTCTGGCAGATCCAGCCCCGGCCGAGGACGAGGACGACGCAGCCGAGGGTCCCGAGCCCCGGGAGGGCCCCGACACGGCCGAGCTGCGCCGGCGGCGCCTGCAGAGACTGGGGACCCCCCCCCACTGACCGGGACCCCCTTGGGACCCTCTTGGAGCCCCTGGGACACCCCAGGGACCCCCAGGACCCCCCTGGAACCCCCACAGGACCCCTGGGACTCTCCCAGGACCCTCTGGGAACCCCCTGGGACCTTCCCAGGACCCCCCAGGGGCCGCCTCCCCCCCCCCCATTTCCCGGCTGGAAGCGAACGGGACCCCGGCTGCACCTTTGGGTGCCCCCAGCCCCATTTCCCCCAGCCCTGAGCCCCTTTTTTTCTCTCTTCCCCCCTTTTTTCTCCATTTTCCACCTTTTCTCTCCCTTTTCCCCCTTTTTTTCTCCATTTCCCACATTTTTTTCTCAGTTTCTCACCCCTTTCCCTCCATTTCTTTCCCATTTTTCTGATTTTCTCTTTCCTACTCATTTTCTCACTCCTTTTCCTTATGGTTTTTCCCATTTCCTCAAATTTCCCTTCACTACTTCCCTCATTTCCCCGTTTCTTTTCCATCTTTCTCCCATTTTCTCTCATTTTCACCCCATTTTTTCCCAATTTCCCCCCAATTCTCCCCCTCCATCGACTCCCTTTTGCTCCCTGGGATTTTTGGGGTGTCCCCCCCTCCCCAAATCCACCCCCTGGGGAGGGATTTGACCTTTGACCTTCGACCTCTGCCCCAGCCCAGGGAATTTGGGTCCCCCCTGGGATTTTGGGGGCTCCTCCCAAGGGAATTTTGGGAGGAATTTGGGGGGAATTTTGGGGAATTCTGCCCCTCCCCCATCCCCATTAACAGTATTAACCCCTCCCCCACTGGGGACACCCCAAATCCCTCCCCTCCCCCCCCCAGTCCCAAACTGGTTTATTCTGGTTTCCCCCAGCCGGGATTGCAGTTTTTTCACTCACTTCTGCTCATTTCTGGCCGTTTTTTGGCCCAAATTCCCCCCCAGTGCCTCTCGGAAACCCCAAAATTCTCAGGGAAAAAAACCAAAACAAAATTCCACAAAATCGATGGAAAAAAACTCCCCGGGGGGGGTTGGGGGAGGAGCCAAATGGGGCCGAGTTTTGAGGCAAAAAGGAGCCAAATTGGGATTTTTTTTCTTTCTTTGTTTTTTTTTTGTGTGTGTTTTTTTGGCCCCAGTTTGAGCCGCTCAAGGAGGAATTTGGTGATTGATTTTTAACCCCTTCGTGTTTTTTTTTTTTTTTTTTTTTTTTTTTGT
>SWJQ01000979.1:45326-55803 GCA_007252995.1 Zosterops borbonicus
CGACCAATCAGAGCGCGGCGTTTGGCCGTCGCCGGGCAGAACAGCGCGGCGGGCGCCAATCAGAAAATCCGAGGGGAAGGGAAAATCGCGGGGAAGGGAAGGAGGGGAGGAAGAGGAAGGAGGGAAGGAAGGGGAAGGAGGGGAAGGAGCGAAGCCGCCGCCGCCACATTCGCGGCGACCGTTGCGCACGTAGGTGGGGCTGACGGGGAAGGAGGAGGGGGAGCGGCTAAAGCGCCTGCGCGCCGTGAGGAGTTTTTCAGACCGCGCTTGCGCGGCGCTTGCGCGGTAAAGAAAGCTGGGCGTGGTTTTGGCGGGCGCGCAGGCGCGGCGCAGGCGCAGTGCGCGCGGCGGCGCAGGCGCGGCTGAGGCGGCGGCGGCGGCGGCGGGAGCGGGACGGGCCCCGGCGATCGCTCCGCGCTCCGGCCGCCCCTTCCCTCCCTTCCCTCCGTCCCTCCCTCCCCGCGCTCCGCGGCGGCCCCGCCGAGCGCTCTTCGCTTCTTCTTCTCCTCCTTCATCATCCTCTCCTCGTTGTCCATCTCCGCCCCCTTCCTTCCTTCCGCCCCGCTCAGTCCCCGCCCCGCGCGCGGCCTCAGGGCCCGGCCCGGCCTCGCGTTTCGGCCTCGGCGCCGCCGCCTCAGCGGCTTCCGCTCCCCTTTCCCTTCCCTTTCCCCTTCTCCCCCCTCTCCCCCGCCCCGGTTCTCCCCCCTCACACACACGCACGCCCCGGGCCCGCCATGGACGTGAAGCGGCTGAAGGTGACCGAGCTCCGGGCCGAGCTGGGCCGCCGGGGCCTGGACGCCCGCGGGCTGAAGGTGGAGTTGGCGCAGCGGCTGCAGGAGGCTCTGGACGCCGAGATGTTGGCGGCGGGACCTGAGGAAGGCGGCGGAGGAGGAGGAGGAGGAGGCGGAGGAGGAGGAGGAGGAGCGGCCGCCGCCGCCTCGAGCTGCGCGGGGGAAGCGGGACCGGCCGGGGCCCCCCGAGCGCGGCCACAACACGGCGGCGACGAGGAGGAGGAGGAGGAGGAGGAGGAAGAAGAAGAAGAGGAGGAAGAAGAAGAAGAAGACGAAGAAGCGCTTTTGGCCGATGAGGACGAAACCAGCGGCGCTGCCCCCGAAGCCGCCCCGGCCCAGCCCGGGCAGGACGAGGAGGAGGAGGAGGAGGAGGAAGCGGCCCCGGCCCCGGCCCCGGCACAGCCCGAGGGCTCCGAGCCGCCGCAGGAAAAGGAGGAGAAGGAGGAAAAAGGCCCCGCGGGTGAGGCTGAGGCCGCCCCGGCAGAAGGAGGGGGAGTGAACGGAGCCGAGCGGCCGCAGGAGGAGGCGCCCAGCGGGGACGAGGCCGCGCCGGCTGAGGCCAAGGAGGAGGAGGAGGCGCCGGCCGGTGAGAGAGAGAGCGGGGAGAGCGGGGAGGGGGCCGGGGAACGGGATAGGACCGGGACAGGGACCCTCCGAACCAGGAACGAACCCCCAAAACAGGGAATGAACCCCCAGAAGGGGAAGGGACTCCCGGGGACCGGGATAGAACCGGGGAAGGGACCCGGGAATGAACCGGGAATGGGACTCGGGATGTTCGGGAGGGACCCCCGGAACTGGGAGTGAACCGGGACAGAAACTCCCAAAACTGGGAATTGGGAAAGAACCGGGAATAAACCCCGAGATCCTGGGGAAGGACCCCCAGAACCGGGAAGGGACCGGGACAGGAACCCCCAGAATCGGAAATCGGGGAAGAACCGGGAGGGACCCCCGGGAACGGGGAAAGAACCGGGATAGGAACCCCCGGAAGCGGGAAAGGGACCCCCGAAACAGGGAATGAACCCCTAGAACCGGAACTGAACCCCAGGATCTTCTGGTGGGACCCCCGGGAACCGGGAAAGAACCGGGAATGAACCTCCAGAATTGGGAATTAACCTGGAGATCTTTGGGAGAAATCCCCAAAATCGGGAAAGAACCGTGAACGGAAACTTCAGAATCGGGAATGAACCCCCAGATCCGGGAAAGAGCCCCGAGATCTTTGAGAGAAATTTCCAAAACCGGGAAAACACCAAAACTGGGGAAAAACCGGGAATGAGCCCCCAAATGTTCAGGAGAAATCGCCAAACGGAGGAAAAAAATCACTAAAATTGGGAAAAAAATCACCAAAATTGGGGGAAAAAAATGGGAATGAGCCCCCAAGTGTTCAGGAGAAATCCCCAAAACTGAGGAAAAAAATCAGTAAAATTGGGGAAAAAAATCACCAAAATTGGGGAAAACCAGGAACAAATCCCATAATCTTCAGGAAAAATTCTCAAAATTGGGAAAAAATGTCAAAAATTAGAAAAATATTGAAAAAATGGAAAAAATATTTAAAAATGGGAAAAAAAATTCAAAACTAGGGAAAAAAAGTTGAGTTTTGGTGTTTTTTCTGTGGGTTGAGGGGAAAAATCAGGAAAAAATTGGGGAAAAATTCCATGTTTTTTAAGGGAAAAATCTGGGGAAAATTTGAGGGTTTTAAGGGAAAAAATTTGGGAAAAAATTGGGTTTTTTAAGGAAAAAATCTGGGGAAAATTCAGGTTTTTTAAGGGGAAAATTTTGGGAAAATTCAGGTTTTTAAATGGAAAAAAATGGGGAAAATTGGGTTTTTTAAGGAAAAAAATTGGGGAAATTTTGGGTTTTTTAAGGAAAAATTTTTTTTTTTAAGGGAAAAATTTGGGTTTTTTAAGGAAAAAAATTCATGTTTTTTAAGGGAAAAATCTGGGGAAATTCGGGTTTTTTTAAGGAAAATTGTGATTTTTGAGGGGAAATTTCTCATTTTGTGATAAAAATCCTGATTTTTGAGGGGAAAAAGTTTCATTTTGAGAGAAAAATTCTGATTTTCGTGAGAAAAATTCTGATTTTTGGAGGATTTTTGGAGGATTTTATTTGGAATTAATAAAACTATCCCCATTTTTATCCCAAACTTTGATTTTTATGAAAGAAAAGGTGAAAAATTTCCATTAATGGACTTGAAAAAGCTCAAAAATTTGGATTTTAATGAAATTCTTGTAAAATATTCCATCAAAATTCAATTTTCCGCCCTAAAATCCCCAAATTTTCACCTTTTTTCACCAGAAAAAAACCCCAAATTCTTCAGAAATCCCTAAAAATCTGATTTTTAATTTTAAAACCAATAAAACGTAATTTATTTTTCCAATTCCCATGGAATATTTAATTTAAATTCAATTTTTAACCCAAAAAACCCATTAAACTTTTGAAATTCCTATAAAATATTCCATTAAAATTCAACTTTTAACCCAAAAAAACAATAAACTTTTAGAATTCCTATGAAATATTTTATTTAAATTTGCTTTTTACCTCCTCCAAAATTAAAACTTTAGAATTCCTATAAAATATTTTATTTAAATTCAATTTCAGCCCAAAAGGCCTTTGGATTTCCCATTGAATATTTGATTAAAATTCAATTTTCAACCCCAAAAAACCAATAAACCATTAAAATTCCTATAAAATATTTTATTTAAATTCAGAATTCCTATTAAATACTTGAGTAAAAATCAATTTTCAACCCAATAAAACCCCATTTTCAACCCAATTTTCATTCCCAATGAAACTTTGAAATTCCTACAAAACATTCCATTAAAATTCAATTTTTACCCCAAAAAACCCCAAATTTTCACCTTTTTTCACTGGAAAAAAAACCCCAAATTTTCCAGAACCCCCCTAAAAACCTGATTTTTGCTCTGTGAGAAATTTTATGGAATATTTTATTTAAAATTCAATTTTTAACCCAAATAAACCCATTCAACCTTTGGATCTCCAATTGAATATTCCATTAAAATTCAATTTTCAACCCCAAAAAATCCCCATTAAACCTTTAGAATTCCTATAAAGTATTCCATTAAAATTCAAAATTCTTATAAAATATTCCATTAAAATTCAACTTCCAACTCAAAAAAAAAAAAAAAAAAAAAATTTAANTTCAAAATCCCAGTAAAATATTCCATTAAAATTCAATTTTTTACCCTAAAAACCCCAAATTTTCACCTTTTTTCACCGGGAAAAAAACCCCAAATTTTACAAAAACCCCCTAAACCCCTGATTTTTATTTTAAAACACTAAAATTTATTTTTTTTCCTCAGGAGAGGAGGAGGAGAAGGCCAAGGCGGGCGAGGCCGAGCGCCGGGGGCTGAAGCGGCTCCGGGACGAGAAGGACGAGCACGGCCGCGCCTTCCACGAGTTCCGCGAGGAGGCCTACAACAGCAGGTGGGGAATTAGGACTTTTTTGGGGGAATTTTTGGGTTTTTTTGGGAATTTTGGGGTTTGTGGGGGTGCAGGAATTTTTTGGGAATTTTTGGGATTTTTTTCAGATTTTTTTCGCGTTTTTTTCGCGATTTTTGATGATTTTTTTGGGTTTTCTCGTGATTTTTTGAGTATTTTTTTGAGGATTTTTTGGGATTTTTTTTGGGGCGGTTTTGGGTGATTTTTAGGGTTTAGGGGGTTTAGGGATGTTGGTGGAATTTTTGGGATTTTTTTCAGATTTTTTTTTGAATTTTTTTCAGATTTTTCGGGGTTTTTTGGGGTTTTTTTCGCGATTTTTTCGGGATTTTTTGAGCATTTTTTGATGATTTTTTGAGGATTTTTGGGGCGAGTTTGGGGGGATTTTTGGGGTTTTTGGGCGTGTGGGGAGGTCAAGGAGGTTGTTGGAATTTTTTGGGATTTTTTTGAGATTTTTTCAGGGTTTTTTGGGGGTTTTTTTTGCGATTTTTTAGAATTTTTTTGAGGATTTTTTTTCGGACTTTTTGGGGATTTTTTTCAGATTTTTTGGGGATTTTTTGTGCATTTTTTGGGGGATTTTTGGGGAATTTTGGGAATTTTTGGGGGGTTTTAGGGTATGGGGAGGTCAAGGTGGTTATTGGAATTTTTGGGGATTTTTTGGGAATTTTTTTCTGGGGCTTTTTGGGGATTTTTGATGATTTTTGGAGGATTTTTTGGAGGATTTTTTGGAGTTTTTTGGGGNGGGGGGTTTTAGGGTATGGGGAGGTCAAGGTGGTTATTGGAATTTTTGGGGATTTTTTGGGAATTTTTTTCTGGGGCTTTTTGGGGATTTTTGATGATTTTTGGAGGATTTTTTGGAGGATTTTTTGGAGTTTTTTGGGGGATTTTTTGGGGATTTTTTTATGAATTTTTGGGGGGATTTGGGGTTTTTTATGAATTTTTGGGGGACTGTTTTAAGAATTTTTGGGGATTCTTTATTATTATTATTATTATTGAGGTATTTTTTGGGGAATTTTTAGGAGTTTTTTTATTTTTTATTATTATTATTTCATTCTGGGGGATTTTTTGGGGGAAATTTTTTTTTTTTTTTAAATTTTGGGGGATTTTTTAGGGAATTTTAATGGATTTTCCCCCCAATTTTCTCCTTTTCCCCCCACAGATCGAAATCTCCGCTGCCGCCCGAGGAGGAGCCGCCGGAGGGGGAGGAGGACGAGACCCTCGTGATCCTCGACACCTGTGAGGGAAATTTGGGACTTTTTGGGACATTTTGGGACAATTTGGGACAATTTGGGGAATTTTGGGGTCAATTCAATAATTTTCTTTCAGGATTTGAGGCTTTTTTTGAGGATTTTTTGGAATTTGGGGCCGTTTTGGGGGAGGATTTTCAAAAAATCTGGAATTTTTGGTGGCATTTTGGTGGTTTTTTGGTGATTTTTGAATCTTTTTGGCTGATTTTTGAATCTTTTGAGTGATTTTTGAATTTTTGAGTGATTTTTCAAATTTTTTTTGTGATTTTTGGTTTTTTTTGAGCAATTTAAGGTTTTTTGGGGATGAATTTTGAATTTCTTTTGTGATTTTTGAATTTTTGAATTTTTTGGGTGATTTTTGAGGTTTTTGAGGTTTTTGGGGATGGTTTGACTCGATCCAAAGTGGATTTTTGTGTAGAAATTCTGGGAATTTTGGAAATGTGGGAAATTTGGGGATTTTTGTGCCAATTTTGGGGATTTTTCCAAGATTCAGGATTGGAAATAAAGACTCCCAGAAGGATTTTTGAATTAATTTGAGTTATTTTCCAATTTAAACTGGATTTTTTTGCCATTTATTGCCTCGATTCCGACTGAAATTTTGGGACAATTTTGTGGATTTTTGTGCCAATTTTTTTTCTGATTTTTTGGGACAATTCCCAGGATTTTTTCATGATTTTTTTTTTGGGATTCTGGGCTGGGAACGAGGAATCCCAGAAGGATTTTATGAAATAATTTGAATTATTTTCCAATTTAAAATGGATTTTTTTACCATTTCCTTCCCCAATTCCAACCAGAATTTCGGGTTAAATTTTGGGGATAAATTTGCCAATTTTGTGCCATTTTTTTTTCTACCAATTCCCAGGATTTTTCCAAGATTCAGAATTGCAAATAAAGACTCAGAACGATTTTTTTAAAAAATAATTTAAATTATTTTCTAATTTAAATTAGATTTTTTGCCATTTCCTGTCAAGTTCGGGATCATTTTAGGAAAATATTTCCGATTTTTCTGCCGATTTTTTTCTACCAATTCCCTGGACTTTTCCATGATTTAAACTCCAAAATAAATAATTCCAAAAGGCTTTTTAAAACTAATTTAAATTATTTTCTAATTTAACCTGCGTTTTTTCCTATTTTCTTCCCCAATTTTGGCTGAAATTTTGCGATAATTTCACGATAATTTCTCAGATTTTTGTGCTGATTTTTTTCTAGCAATTCCCAGGATTTTTCCAAGATTCAAGATTGGAAATAAAGACTCTCAGAAGGATTTTTTAAAAATAATTTTAATTATTTTCCAAGTTAAACTGCATTTTTTTTCCATTTTCTTCTCTTAATTTTGACAGGAATTTCGGGACAATTTCACGATAATTTCTCAGATTTTTGTGCCGATTTTTTTCTACCAATTCCCATTTTTTTTTTATGGTTTCAGGTTGTAATTTACATTATTTTTTCTGTCCCCAGACACGTCTGACCTGCAGTTCCGGGCCAGCAGGGACCGTTACGGGGGGCAGCCGCTGTTCTCCGAGCGCTTCCCGGGGCTCTGGGCCGGGGCCCGCGGCACCCACGGCGTCACCCGGGGCAGGGTTTGCTTCCAGGCCAAGGTCAGGGGGGGAAAATTCCCAAAAAAATACCTCAGGGGGGTCAGGGGGGTGAAAAGGGAATTTTGGGGATTTTTTGGAGGGTTTTTTGAGGGATTTTGGGGTTTTTTTTGATGATTTTTTAGGAGTTTTTTGGGATTTTTTGAGGATTTTTGGGGGGCATTTTGGAAGGGATTTGGGGTTTTTTTTGTGGGATTTTTTGTGGGATTTTTCGGGGGTTTTTTTTAAGGGTTTTGGGATTTTCTGGGTTTTTTGGGGTGTTTTTTTGATATTTTTTTGGGGGGCTTTTTTTGCGTTTTTTGAGTGGTTTTTTGGGGCTTTTGTGGAGGTTTTTTGGGGGTTTTTTTTGGGGGAGGGTTTTTGGGGGGATTTTTGGGTTTGGTTTTTTTTTAGGAGAGTCTGGGGGTTTTTGGGGGTTTTGGGGGGCAGTTCTTATGGTTTTTGGGGGAGTTTTGGGGTTTTTTGGGGGGTTTCTGTTGCTGCTGTTCTCTTTTCCCTTCCCCATCCCTGATTTTTGTGCCCCAAAACCCCCAAATTTCCCCCCCAGGTGTCTCAGAACCTCCCGGGGAAGGAGGGGAGCTCCGAGGTGCCTCTGCTCAGGGTCGGCTGGTCCGTGGACTTCTCCCACTCCCAGCTGGGTGAGACCCAAATTCAGCCCTAAAACCACCCAAAATCACCAAACTCAGCCCAAAAACCACCCAAAATCATCAAATACAGCCCTAAAAACACCCCAAATCCCAAAATCTGGCTCAAAAATCACCAAATCNGACCCAAAATCCACCCCAAAATCCCCCAAATTCAGCCCAAAAAATCACCAAATACAGCCCAGAATCCAAAAATCCCCAAATGCAGCCCCAAAAACCACCCAAAATCACCAAATCCAGACCCAAAGCCCCAAATTCAGCCCCAAAATCACCAAATCCGGCCCCAAAAACCACCCAAAATCCCCAAATCCACTNATAGCCCAAAAACAC
Source organism: Zosterops borbonicus (assembly GCA_007252995.1). NCBI lineage: Eukaryota > Metazoa > Chordata > Aves > Passeriformes > Zosteropidae > Zosterops > Zosterops borbonicus. The sequence continues at coordinate 53,387 of SWJQ01000979.1, forward strand.
CCAAAATCATCAAATACAGCCCTAAAACCACCCAAAATCACCAAATTCAGCCCAAAAACACCCGAAATCACCAAATTCAGCCCTAAAACCACCCGAAATCCCAAAATCTGGCTCAAAAATCACCAAATCCAGCCCCAAAACCTGCCCAAAATCACCAAATCCAGCCCCAAATCCACAAAAAAATCTGAATTTCAGCCCAAAAAGTCACCAAATCCAGCTCAGAATCCAAAAATCCCCAAATCCAGCCCCAAAAACCACCCAAAATCCCCAAATCCACTGAAAAATCCCCAAATCCAGCCCCAAAAGCACCAAATTCAGCCCCAAAAGCACCAAATTCAGCCCAAAAATGACAAAATCCTGCCCAGAATCCAAAAATCCAGCCCAGAATCACAAAAACTATCCAGGATCCCAAAATTCAGCTCCAAATCCACTGAAAAATCCCCAAAATCCACCCCAAAAATGCCCAAATCCAGCCCAGAATCTGAAAATCCACCCAAAGTCCAGCCCTAAAATCACCAAATCCACTGAAAAATTCCCAAATCCAGCTGAAAATTCAGCCCAGGATCCCAAAACCATCCAGGATCCCCAAATCCAGCCCCAAAATCACCAAATTCAGCCCAGAATCCCAAAATCCACCGAAAGATCTCAAAATCCAGCCCGGAATCCACCAAAAAACCCCAAATTCCAGCTGAAAATCCAGCCCAGAATCCCCAAAATCCAGCCCCAAATACACTGAGAAATCCCCAAAATCCATCCAGGATCCCAAATTCAGTCCCAAATCTTCAAAAAATCTCCCAAATCCAAAAAAAAAATCCCAAATCCACAAAAAAATCCCAAATCCAGTCCGAAATGTTCAAAAAAATTCCCCAAATCCATTAAAAAAAGCCCCAAAATCCATCCCCAAAAGCCCCAAAATCCACCCCNGAGTGTGAGGTGAAAACCAGGATTTTATTGGGATTTAACTGGGATTAAACTGGGAATGGGGAGGGTCCGCACTGCCCCAGGGCCCAGGAGCACCGAGGAGTGTGAGGTGAGGAATGGGGATTATTGGGGTTTTTATTGGGGATTTTATTGGGATTTAACTGGGAATGGGGACTGCCCCGGGGCCCAAGAGCACCGAGGAGTGCGAGGTGAGAAATTCATTGGGATTTAACTGGGATTTCACTGGGAATTCATGGGGAATTCATTGGGATTTCACTGGGATTTAACTGGGAATTCATGGGAATGGGGATGGTGGGAACANAGGACGAGTTTTCCTACGGTTACGACGGGCGGGGGCTGAAGGTGGAAAACGGGAAATTCGAGGAGTTCGGGGAGAGCTTCGGGGAGAGCGACGTCATCGGCTGCTTCGCTGTGAGAAATGGGGGAAAATGGGAAATTTGGGGAAAAAAATGGAAAAAATTGAGGGGAAAATGGAGGGGGAATCCTGGAAAGTCAGGGGAAAAAAGGGGGAAAAGATAGAGACAAGTGGGGGGAAAATTGGGGGAAAAATTAGAAAAAAACACTTGGAAAAATCAGGATGAAAATAGTAAAAAAATCAGGGGAAAAATAGTGGGAAAAGTCAGGGGAAAAATGAGGAAAAAATGGAGGGAAATTGGGGAAAAAGGGAAAAAGTGCTAAAAAAATCAGGAAAAAATCCTTAAAAAAAAAAGGAAAAGTTTTCAAAAAAAAATCAGAAAAATCCTGAAAAAATTGNGCTCAAAAAATTGGGAAAAAAGCTGGAAAAATCAGGGAAAAATGGGAAAAGGAAGGGGAAAAAGTGGGAAAAGTGATGGAAAAAAATCAGGGAAAAATCAGATAAAGCATAAAAAAATCAGGGAAAAATCAGATAAATCATAAAAAAATCTGGAAAAATCAGGAAAAAAATGGGAAAANAAAAAATCAGGGAAAAAATCAGATAAATCATTAAAAAATCTGGAAAATCAGGAAAAAAATGGGAAAATCAGGACAAAAACCAGGAAAATCGGGGAAAAATCAGGGGAAAAAAAAATCAAAAAAAATCATCAAAAAATTCAGAAAAATCTTTAAAAAAACAGAAAAAATCCTCAAAAAATCAAGAAAAAACCTGAAAAAATCAGGAAAATAAAGGAAAAAATCCTAAAAAAAAGGGGAAAAATTCCTCCAAACCCAAGCACCACCTCTGGAATTCTCAACTCTTCCTCACCCCCATTTTTCCCGCAGGACTTCGAGGGCCCGGAGCTGGTGGAGCTGTCGTTCTCCAAGAACGGGCAGGAGCTGGGCACGGCCTTCCGGGTGCCCAAGGAGGCTCTGGGGGCGCGGGCCCTGCTGCCCCACGTGCTGTGCAAAGGCTGCGCCGTGGAGCTCAACTTCGGGCAGCTCCCGGAGCCCCCGGCCCCCGTCCCCGACGGCTTCGTCTTCATCCACCACGTGCCGGCCCCAGAGAGGGTCAGGACTGC
>SWJQ01000979.1:91551-118515 GCA_007252995.1 Zosterops borbonicus
CCCCCCAGACATGCGGGGAGGGGGCAGAGTCACCCCAAAAAACACCCCAAAGACCCCCCAGACCTGTGGGGACAGGGTCACCCCAAAAAAACCCCTGAAACCCCCCAAAGATCCCCCAAAACCCCCCAAAGAAACCCCAAGACCCCAAACCTTATGGGAACAGTGATAAAGTCACCCCCAAAAACCCCAGAACTCCCAAACCTGCGCGGAGGGGGCAGAGCCACCCCAGAGACCCCTCAAAAATCCCCAAAAAGACCCCAAAACCTCCCAAAGCTGCAGGAACGGGGCAAGGTCACTCCAAACCTCCCCCCAAAGACCCTCCAAACTCCCCCAAACCTGCGGGGAGAGGGGCAGAGTCACCCCAGAGACCCCCAAAGGCCCCCTCAGGGGTTTATCCCCGTTATCCCCGGGGTTTCTCCCCGTTTTTCCCGCCCCTCACCGGCGGCGAAGCACATTTGAGCGATGGCGCCCATGGACGGGGGGATCCCTTTTCTCATGAGGTTCCGCGGGCCCTGGTACACCCAGACCGCGGCCATGAGCAGCCCCGCCCCGCTGAGGAACCGGCAGCTCCAGCAGCCCCCGAACAGCGGCCGCGGCGGGGCCGAACCGGGACCCGACACCGAGACCGGCACCGACCCCGCGCCCGGTGCGGCCTCCGCGCCCCGCGCCGACATGGCGGAACCGGAAACGACACCGGAAATGTCCGAGGTTTATAAATGTCCGGGTGGAAAACGCGATAAAGAGTTCGATGCGCAACCGCGGCCGGCGCTGGTGGTTCCGGGGGAACGGCGGGTCACCGGGACGGGACTCTCGGTGCGCTGCCGGTGCTGACGTCACTTCCGCCACGGCACCTGCCGCTGCGCCACGTTCTCGTCGGTCTCGGCCGCCTCTCGCAGCGCCGCCATCAGCAGCTCGTTGTGGCGCCGCCGCTGGGTGGGATCCGCCTCGGGCTGCCCCTGCTGCACCGGGAACAACGAGCGGTCACCGCCGGTGCCGCTTCCCGGGGCCTCCCCGCCGTCCCCTTGTCCCCCGTACCTGCAGCGTCTGGTGCCGCTGCTGCTCCCCGCCCGCCATCGCCACCCAGAAGAGCAGCCCCAGCGCCACCGGGATCGCGCCGCGGAAAAGCGCCAACGGCCACCGCCGATCCAGCGCCATCGCCCGCCCTGAGCCGCCGCTTCCGGGGCCGCTCCGGCCCGCGGGGACCATAGAGAGCGGGTGGAGGACCGGAAATCCCGCCCTCTACCGGAACAATAGAAAGCGGGTGGAGGACCGGAAGTCCTCTTGAACCATAGAGAAGCGGCTGGAAATACCGGAAGCCCCCTCCGCCCTACCGGGACCATAGAGAAGTGGCCCGGAGGACCCGCCGGCCCCCGAGTCACGGCCGGACCCCCCCGAGTCACGGCCGGACCCCCCCGAGCGTCGGGAAAGGGGTCACGGAGCGGCTCCAGCCCCGGGAAAGGGACGGGAGAGCCCCGCCCTCACCCAGGGACACGCCGCTATTGAAAGAACACACGAGATCCAAGTCGTTCAGAGTTATTTATTAACAATATTAAATATAAAATCGCCCCATCCGGTTCCGGCGCGGTCCCGCGGTGTTCCCCGTCCTTTAGCGGCGCCTGCAGAGGAGAAAAGGGCGGTGAAACGGCGGCTCCGAGCGCTCCGGAGCTCCCGGGCCGCGCCGGGGCCTTGGCCTTGTCCCGGCGTGTGAGGGTGGGACCGGCGGATCGCGGCCGCCGGCACCGAAGACTTCGCGCCGGTCGTTTCTCTCCCTCCGCACATCACGGAGCCCGGCACGGCGCCGCCGGGGCCCGCCAAGAACGGGAGGATCCCGCCCGGTGCCGCCCACCCGGTTTATTCCCCAAATACCGCCCGGTTCAATCCCCCCAATGCACCGAACCCGACCCGGCCCCGCCGCTCACCCCAGGCAGAGAGAGCCGCCCCGCCCTCACGGGAGGGTTTATATAGACTAGATGTGGGCGGAACGTCGCGGAATTTGACCAATCAAAGGCGGCAGCGCGCGCGAACCAACCAATGAAAACCCAGTAAGGGAGAAAGAGGCGGTGGTCTAAACAAAATTATAATAAGGGCGGAGTTTCGGCGATCGCAGCCAATCAGAACCCGCCATGCGCGCTCACGACCCAATGAGCTTTCCGTGGGCGGGGCGGAGTGACCGGAAGTGCGGCCCGACCCGGAAGTGGTGCCTGCACGTGGAGGGGGCGCGATGGGGATCGGGGGCAAAATCAACCGGCCCCGGACGGTGCCCGGGGGGAACCGGGGGGCTCTGGGGGGTCCCGGGGGGCTCTGGGGGGGGCTCAGAGAGGTCCAGGGGGGGCTCGGGGGGTCCCGGCGGGAGGGAAAACCCCGGGGAGGGAGGGGGCAGGCGGGAATCCCGTTCTTTACCGTGGCTCCGGTACCGGGAGGGCTCTGAGGGTTCGGGGCTGCGGTACCCGCCGGGAGCGGCCCCGCTGAGCCCGCTCTGCCCCGCAGGAGCTGCGCAAGAAGCTCTTCAAGCGGCGGCGGGAACTGGCGCGGGGGCGGCGGCAGAAGCGGCGGTGAGCGGAGCCCCGGTGTCTCCCCGGTGTCCCCCCAGTGTCCCCAGTGTCCCCAGTATCCCCCAGTGTCCCCCCAGTATCCCCAGTGTCCCCAGTATCCCCCCAGTGTCTCACGGCTCTCCCCCCCCCGCCAGGTCTCTCTCGGTCCCGGCGGTTCCGGCCCCGGTTTGGGGGAAGCGGCGGCGGAAGGAGCTGAAACGGCTCCGGGGGGCGGCAAAGAGCGGTGAGAGCAGGGGGGGGAAACTGGGGACACTTGGGGGACACTGAGGTCAGACCCCAGCTCTGACCCCCCCCGGGTTCCCCCAGCCCTCGAGGCCGAGGCCAAGAAGCCCCAGGAGGAAACGGGACCGGGGGACGTGGAGATGGAGGAGGCGGCGCCGGAGGGACCCCGGGGACACCAGTGACACCAGTTTGTCACCAGTGTCATCACCTCTGTCCTCTCACCAGTGTCCCCAGTCCCCTCGTGGTGTCCCCAGTCCCCTGGTGGTGTCACCAGTCCCTGCCCTCAACATGTCCCCAGTGCCCCCGTCCATCTGCAACGCTCCCAGTTCACACCAGTGTCCCCAGGCCGTGTTCCCAGTTTGTACCAGCGTCTCCAGTCCCTCCCCAGTGTCACCACAGTCACCTCCAGTGTCCTCCCAGTGTCCCCAGTCCCCCACAATGTCCCCACAATAAACTCTCTCTGTCTCTGTCTCTGTGTCTGTCCTGGCAAAGGGAGGGGACACTTGGAGGGACTGGGGACACTGGGAGCACTGGGGACATTTGGGGGACACTAGGAGACACTGGGAGGACTGGTGACACTGGGGAGGGGACACTGGGGGACATTGGCGGGAACACGGGGGGACTGGGGACACTGGGAAGGAGTGGGGACACGGACTGGCGATACTGGAAGGGAACACTGGGAGGCATTGGGGACACTGGGGGACACTGGAGGGGACACTGGACGGACTGGGGACACTCTGACGACACTTGGGGGACACTGGGAGGACTGGGGGACACTGGGGGGACCCACTCGGGAACTGGGCGGACACTTTTCGCTGTGACACCAGCCGGGCTGTATCTGGGACCGCTCGAAGGGGCGGAACCTTCGCGCTCGGGCTCGGGGGGCGAGGCCGGAACGTTCCGGGGGGCGCTCCCCGCGCATGCGCAGCCGCCGCTCCCGGAGCCGCCGCCATGTCGGGCCTGTGCGACCCCCCCGGGGCCGCCGCCGCCCCCCGAGCCCCGCTCAGGTACCAGAGGGGGGGAAACGGACCCCTGGGGGGAAAAAGGGACCCCCACGTTATGAATAAAAATGGGCGGAGAAAATATTAATCTCCATAAACGCCTTTATTAATCAGCTCTTTCAATANTGGAGGGGGGGAAAGGGACCCCTGGGGGGAAAAAGGGACCCCCATGTTATGAATAAAAATGGGCGGAGAAAATATTAATCTCCATAAGCGCCTTTATTAATCAGCTCTTTCAATATTTGCCCGAGGGGTTTGGTCGCCGTGGAGGAGGAGGGCTTTATCAGCTCTGCTGCATGCAATTCAGCAGAGCTGGAGGACGGGCCCTCCCTGGGAAGCAATCCCAGAGTCCTGACAGTTCTTTGTTTTCTCCTGTGGTCTCATCTCTGGTTTGGTTTTTTTAACTNCCGCTGGGAAGTAATCCCAGAGTCCTGACAGTTCTTTGTTTTCTCCTGTGGTCTCATCTCTGGTTTGGTCTTTTTAACTTACGGCTAGTAAGCAAAACCGGAGAAATTAGCTCTTCTGATTCCTCAGGGTCCACACGGCTGAGTATTAGTTCTTATCTGTTTTAATTTTACTTGGTTTTTATTTGATAAGGGTTTTTTTATGTTAGATTTCATCCCGAGACGCTTTTGGAGTCCTTAATTTGCATGCGGGATCACCGGGGCGGGCGCTTGGAGCTCTTTGCGGCCACGTGCTGGTCCTGCTGCAGAAATGGCGTCTCAGTCTCACGCTGCTTCACAGCGGCGGCAACGTTGTGGGGGTTTGGGCCGGGGCTTGTGCGGTGGGAGGTGGAACGTGGCGGGTGTGGGGTTTTTCTCTTGAAGCGGGGCAGCGGTCCGGCCGGCTCGGGGACGCTTCATCTGGCCGCGGCGGCTGACCGCGTGGCGGCTGTGGGCGGACGGGCGGCCGGGCTTTTTTTTCTCCGCTCCGGCACGGGGAACGGCTGGGGCTTGGGGAGAGGCTGCTCCGCGGCTGCGGGCGGGGGCGGCCGGGGTTTCTCTGCGCTGGACCGGCGGCGCCTGACTGCGGGCGGCTCTGCGGGCTGGACGGCCGGGGCGGGAGGCTTCGCAGACTTTTGGGTTTTCCCCTGCCGGCTCCCGGCCGCGGACGGGGCTGGGGAGGGGCTTTTCTGCAGCGAACCGGGGGGGAGACGGGGCGACCGGCTCCCTCCTCTCTCCCTGTCGGTGGCAGAGCCGGCCGCTCCGCCGCGGCTCCCCCGCCCCGTCTCTGACCTGGGATGGGGGGGGGCGCGGCGCTCGGGAGTTTTTCTACGGGAACGGGCTCCCTGTTTTTAAGGTGGTCTGGGAGGAAGGAAAGCCACGGAGGTGGCCCTCCACTGCCACATCATAGGACAAACACCCCAAATTTCATTTTTATCACCCAGAGAGCCCCGGGGGGATGGAGGGAGCTCTGGGAGGGGATAAACGGCTCCGGGGGGCGCGGGAGGGGAGCCTCGGGTTCCCGGTCCCGGTTCGAGACCCCCCCCGTTAAACCATTTAAACCTCCTTTAAAACTCAATTTTTACCCGTTTAAACACCTTTTAGCCCGTTTAAACCCCTTCTAAGCCTTTTAAACTCCATTTTAACCCATTCAAACTCTCTTTAAGCGCTTAAAACTCCATTTTAACCCATTCAATCCCCTTTAAAACCCATTTAAACCCCATTTAAAGCTGGTTTTAACCCATTTTATCGTTGTTCAACCTATTTCTAACCCGTTTTTCCCCATTTTCTCCCCTCTCCCCAGCGCCCAGGAGCTCTCCCAGGAGGTGAAGGCCTTTCTGACCGGGCTGGACCCCGTTCAGGGCACCCCCCTGTCCCCTCCAGCCCACGCTCGTTGTGCCCTGAGGCTCCTCCTGAGCCTCCCCCCGGCCCGGGGCGCGGCCCTGCAGCACCTGCGGGGGCTCTTCGATGACCAGGTGTGTTCCCACCTGCTCCAGCGGGAATCAGGAGCCTCCTCCCCCTCCCCAAAGTCGTGTCCAGGTGCCGAGGTGCTGCAGGAGGCCCGGAGGGCTCTGGCCGAGCTGGTGGCCACCAACCCCCGGGCCTGGGCCCCCGGCGTGGCCGCCTGGGCCAGCGAGCTGATGGGGCAGCTGAGCAGCAAATACTCCTCGAGGCCCGGGGTGCCACCCCCCGCCAGCCTGAACGAGCTGCTGCAGCTCTGGATGTCCTGCCCGGCCACCAGGGCCCTGCTGGACATCTACAGCCAGTGCCTGGGGGCCATGGCCGGCAGCTGCCCCGACGCCTGCGTGGACGCGCTGCTGGACACGTCCGTGCAGCACTCGCCCCACTTCGACTGGGTGGTGGCTCACGTGGGCTCCTCTTTCCCCGGGACCATCATCAGCAGGGTCCTGTCGTGTGGCCTGAAGGATTTCTGTGCCCACAGCAGCGGTGGCAGCGAGGTGACACTGCCGGGGACGGCCGGGGATAAGAGAGTCCCTAAAATCGCCTCAGTGGTCGGGATTTTGGGCCACCTGGCCTCTCGCCACGCCAACAGCATCAAACAGGAGCTGCTGAGGATGTTCCACGAGAGCCTGGGCTCGCCCAGGGAGCACCACAAGGCCACGGTGCCCTTCCTGCTGCAGCTGGCCCTGATGTCCCCGGCGCTGCTGGCCGCCGTGTCCCCGGAGCTGGTGGACTCCCTGCAGCCCCCCGTGCTCAACCAGCTGCACCAGCACTTCTCGGGGCTGCCCCGGGAGGAGCTGGAGGGCGTGGTGGGCGTGGTGGTTCACCTGCTGTGCCACACCTCGGCCGGGGCCCTGCGGACGCTGCGCTTCCTGCTGGCCACGGCCGCTCCGGCCACGGTCATCGCGGGGCCCGGCGCCGGCCCGGGGCTGCACGAGGGGGTCCGGGAGGGCTGCGAGCGCCTCCTGCAGCTGCTGCTGCTGCACCTGCAGAAACTGGTGCACGGCAGGAGCTCCCCCAGCCTGGCTGAGAGCCCCCCTCGCCCCGTGCCCTTCCTGGAGGCGCTGAGGCCCCACGTCAGGGAGCTGTGCCTGGACACGCTGCGCATGGAGAGGAAGCGCTGCCTGTGGCAGCACCAGCTGCTCTCGCTGCTCTCGGTGCACTCGGCCCCTCACGGAGCTGCCGAGGTGTTGTTTTTCCTGCTGGCCCTGGCCCGGACCCCCGAGGAGCTGTCCCTGGCCCCCCAGCTCCACGCCGGGCTCAGGGCCGTGCTCCCCGACCCCCTCCCCGCCGCCGTGACCGCGGCCGTGGCCCAAATCCACGCCGGGCGCCTGCCCCAGGCCCAGCTGGCCCAGCTGCTGCACAACCTGGCGCTGCTGCTGCAGCAGCCTCAGCCCTGCGGGGGCGACGGGGACGGCGGGGAGGGGGCCCTGGGGGCAGCGCTGGCCAAACACCTCCCGGAGCTGGCCCAGCTGCTGCTGCACCCCGGGGAGGAGGTGGCCGAGGCCGCCTGCAGGCTGCTGGCCGCCTGCCCCCTGCCCCGGGCGCTGCCCCCCGCCCACCTCCTGCCCTGTGTCCGGGCTGCCGTGCACAGGTTCTTCTCGGGGCTCTGGGCCGGGGAGGCGGCAGCGCTGGCCCCGGGGGTGAAGCTGCTGGTCCGGCTGAGCTCGGTCAGTCCCGCGGCCGCCAAGGCCGTGCTGGCCCAGCTGGTGGAGGGAGCCCTGGGCGGGCACAACGCCGAGCTCTTCGGGGGCACGGCCGAGCCCTCGGGGGGCCAGGACACGCTGAGCACGCTGACCACCCCGACAACGCCCTCGGTGTCCCTGCTGGACACCAACCGGCGCTTCACGGCCGGGCCCAACGCCGCGGGGGGCGTGTGGTCAGTGTTCCACGCCGGGGTCATCGGGGGCGGCCCCAAACCCGCCCCGGGCCGGGGTCAGCGGGGCCCCGAGGAGCTGAGCAGGAACACCCAGACCTTCCTGAGCCTCGTCCTGCGCTGCTGCCGGGGCTCTGGGCCTGCCGTGGGAGCCGAGGCCGCCAAAGCCGTGGCTGCAGCTCTGGTGGAGTCCATCTGCCCCGAGGCCGCCGGGGCTGAGCTCTCCTGGCCCCCCGAGGAACTGGCCAAGGCCACGGTGGAGCGCGACCTGCGGATCCTGCGGCGCTTCCGGCAGCACCCGCTGCTCTTCCCCCTGCTCAGGCTGGTGGCCGGGGCTCGTCCGGCCCTGTGTTACTGCTCCGTGCTGCTCAGGGGGCTCCTGGCCAGCCTGGTGGCCCACTGGGACGCCTGCAGGGCCTCCAGCACCGTGGCCTCGCCCTGGCACCTCAGGGCCTCCTGTGCCCTGGTGGCTCTGCTGGCTGAGGGGTCCCTGCTGCCCCCCGTCCTGGGGAACATGCACGAGCTGTTCCCTGAGCTGGCCCCCTTCGAGGTGCACCTGCTGCTGCTCAGTGTCTGGGGCTACCTGAGGGAGAACAGCCCCCTGCCCCAGAAATTCACCTTCCAGCCCGAGCTGGGAACCTTCCGGAGGGATTTCGGGCGGGACGGGGACGTGGGGAAACACCTGGCGGTGCTGCACAGTGTCCTGCACAGGAACATCCACAGCCTGGGGCTGCTGGCGGGGAGGTTCTACCCATGAGAGGGAGGTTTTGGGGGTCTTTGCTGAGGGAGGTTGCTGGGGAAGTGAGGGAAGTTCGGATTTGTAATAAAAAGGAGCAGGAAAGAGGATTTTATTTGTAATAAAAGTGAGAAAGGAAGAGAAACGTGTGAGAGTGTGAGGGGGAGAGGGCAGGAGGGGGGTCCTGGAAGGGTTCTGGGGAGTCCTGGAGGTGTTTTAAGTGGTCCTGGCGGGGATTTGGTGCGCCCTTGGGGTGTTTTGGGGGGTTTGGAAAGGTCTGGGGATGGTGTTTGAAGAGGTTTGAGGGTTTCTGGAAAGGTTTGGGGCATCCTGGATGGGTTTTGAGGGGTCCTGGGGGGGATTTGGGGGGTCCTGGAGGGGGTTTGGGGGGTCTCAGGAGGGTCCCGGGGATGTTTTGGGGATCCCGGGGATCTCCCGCTCCCCGCTCTGTCAATCACCCCTCTATCCCCGCCCATCTCCCCCAACCGACCAATCCCCGCCCTCCCCCGCGCCTTCGCCCCGCCCCTTTCCGGACCGGCCCGAAGTTCCGGGTGGGCGGGGCCTGTGGCCGTCGGCCACCAATCAGCGCCGAGCTCGTTGGCGGGAACGCGTCACTTCCGGCGGCGGCGGCGGCGGCGGCCCGAGGATGTTTTACCACGTGAGCGGCACCGGGGGGTCACGTGGGGCACCGGGGGGTCACGTGTCACACCGGGGGGGGGTCCCGGTGTCCCCTCGGGGGGGTCCCGGGGATTTTCCCGCCCTTTGGGGCCGCTCCCGGTGGGTTTCCGATGTCTCCCGGTGACTTCCGGTGTGTCCCGGTAACTTCCGGTGCCCCCTCAGATCTCCCTGGAGCACGAGATCCTCCTGCACCCCCGGTACTTCGGGCCCAACCTGCTCAACACCGTCAAACAGAAACTCTTCACCGAGGTGGAGGGGACCTGCACCGGGAAGTGAGCGGGGGCACCGGGGGGCACCGGGAACCCCGAAAACGGGCCCGGGACACCCCAAAACGGCCCTGGGAACCCAAAAATGGCCCAAAAAACGGCTCTGGGAATCCCAAAAACGGCCCCAAATCCCCCAGTAAAGCCCCGGGAGCCCAAATAGCCCAAAATCTGCCCCCAAAACCCCCCAAATGTCCCCGGGACCCCCCAGTTGTCCCCAAAATGCCCCAAAAGCTCCCTGGGACACCTCCGGGACCTCCCAGACCCCCCCAGGACCCTCCAAACCCCCCAAACCTCCACTAAACCTCCCCAGATATGACTCAGGACCGTTCAGAGCTCCCCAGGACCCCCCAAACCTCCCAAAATCCCCCCTAATCCCCCCCAAAACCCACCCAGGATCCCCCAAAATTCACTCAAGACCCCCCAAATCCCCCTAAATCCACCCGAAATTCATCCAGGACCCCCCAAAATTCACCCAGGAGCCCCCAAAACCTCCCTGAGACAACCCCGGGACCTGCCAAACCTCCCCTAAACCCCCACAAAATTCACCCAGGACCCGTCAAACCCCCCCAGGACTCCCCAAAAGTCACTGTAAACCCCCCCAAGACCCCCCAAAATTCACCCAGGACCCCCAAAGGCCCCCAAATTCCCCCTAACCCTCCCCAAATTCAGATATGGGTTTGTGATCGCCGTGACCACCATCGACAACATCGGGGCCGGGGTGATCCAGCCCGGGCGGGGCTTTGTCCTTTACCCGGTGCGGTACAAGGCCATCGTGTTCCGCCCCTTCAAGGGGGAGGTGGTGGATGCCGTGGTCACACAGGTCAACAAGGTGGGGATTGGGGGTCCTCAGGGGGTCCTGGAGGGGGTTTGGGGGTCCTGGGAGGGTCCTGGGGGGGTTTGGGGTCACCCAGGTGGACAAGGTGGGGAATGGGGGGGTCCTGGGGGTATTTGGGGGATCCTGAAGGGGTTTGGGGGGTCCTGGGATCACCAAAGTGACAGTTCTGGGGTCACCCAGGTCAACAAGGTGGGCTCTGGGGTCAAGAAAATGGCAATTTTGGGGGTCCTCAGGGGGGTTTAGGAGACCTTGAGGGGGTCCTGGGGTCACCTAGGTCAACAAAGTGGGGATTCGGGGGTCCTGGGAGGGTCTTCAGGGGATTTTGGGGGGTCCTGGGAGGGTCCTGAGATCACCCAGGTCAACAAGGTGACAATTTGGGGGGGTCTGGGGTCACCAAAATGACAGTTTGGGGGTCCTGAGGACATTCTTGGGGGTCCTGAGGGGAGATTGAGGTGTCCTGAAGGGGGTTTTTGGTCACCCAGGTCAACAAGATTGGAATTTGGGGTCACCGGAGTGACAATTCTGGGGCTCCTGAGGGTCTGCAGGGCCCTGATCCTCCTTTTTTTTCCCTTTTTATTCCCTTTTTATCCATTTTTGTCCCATTTTCCCCCATCCCCAGGTCGGGCTGTTCACAGAGATCGGGCCCATGTCCTGCTTCATCTCCCGCCACGTGAGACCCCAAAAATGGCACTGGGGGGTTTGGGGACCCCAAAATCCCTCCCTGGGGACCCCAAAATGTCACTGGGGGGTTTGGGGACCCCGAAATTCCTCCCTGGGGACCCCAAAATGTCACTGGGGGAGTGGGATCCGAAATATTCCCCAAAACCCCTTTGGGGGACCCCAAATCTCCCCTTGGAGACCCCAAATCTGCCCCAAAATTCCCCTTGGAGACGCCAAATTTGCCCCAAATCTTCCCCCAAACCCCAAATCTGCCCCAAAATCCCCTTTGAGGACCCCAAATCTCCCCCCAGATTTCCCTTTGGGACCCCAAATCTCCTCCCAAATCCCCCGTTGGGACCCCAAATCTGCCCTCAAACCCTTTTGGGACCCCAAGTCACCCCAAAACCCCTTTTGGGACCCCAAAACCCCCTTTTATCCCCCAGTCCATCCCCTCTGAGATGGAATTCGACCCCAACTCGAACCCACCCTGCTACAAAACTGTGGATGAGGCGAGTCCTGGGGGATTTTTTGGGAGGTTTTGGGAGTTTTTGGGAGGGTTTTGGGGGCTTTTGTATTTTTTGACGGTTTTTCGGAGGGTTTTTTTGGAGTTTTTTTTAAATTTTGGGGGATTTTTTTGGGATTTTTCGGGGAGGTTTGGGAGGTGTTTTGGTGGGTTTTTTAGGAGGTTTTTGGGAGGGTTGGGGTTTTTTGGGGGTTGGGTTTTTTGGGGAGTTTTGGGGGGTTTTTTAAGGTTTTTTTGGGATTTTTTGGTTTTTTTTGGGAGGGGTATTTTTGGGGATTTTGGGTTTTTTTGGGGGGGATTTTTGAGGGAGTTTTCTGGGTTTTTTTGTGGGGGTTTAGGGGAGGTTTGGGGGGTATTTTGGGATATTTTTTGTGGTGTTTTGGTGTCCCCAACACCCCGAACCCCCCTGTCCCCAGGACATTGTGATCCAACAGGACGACGAGATCCGACTGAAGATCGTGGGGACCCGGGTGGACAAAAATGACATTGTGAGTGGGGGGGAAATAGTGGAATTTGGGGAAATTCTAAAGTTTGGGGGGGAAAATCCTGAAATTTGGGGGGAAAATTCCCAAAATTTGGGCGGAAAATTACAAAATTCTGGGAGAATTCTAAAATTTGGGGAAAAAATCTGAAATTTGGGAGAAAATTCTGAAATTTGGGGGAAAATTTTAAAATTGGTGGGGAAAATTCTAAAATTTGGGGAAAATCCTGAAGTTTTTGCAGGAAATCCACAATATCCCAAATTTTGGGGGTCCCCAATTTTTTTAACCCTTTCCCTTCCCTCCCTCCCAGTTTGCCATTGGCTCCCTGATGGACGATTACCTGGGTGAGTTTTGGGGGGTCCTGAGTGAATTTTGGGGGTGGGGGGACCCCAAGGACCCCCTGAGGAATTTTGGGGGGGGAATTTGGGGGTCCCTCCCCCTCATCCCTTTCTCCTCCCTCCAGGTCTCGTCAGCTGAGCCCCAGGAGCAGCCGGGACCCCCCCAGGGGTGACCCCTCCCCAAATTTCGTCTCCCCCTCCCCAAATTTTGGGGGGTTTTGGGGGGGCTTTTCCTTTCCCCTCCACAATACAAATAAAAGTGGGGTTTTTTCACTCATTTTGCACTTTTCCGTCTTCTTTTGGTGGTGTTTGAGGGATTTTTTGGGTGTCTGGGGGATTTTTGGGGTGTCTGGGATTTTTTGGGGCTCCCAGAATTTTGGGGAGGGGGTTTATCCCAAAGTGGGCCCCACCCGGGAATTGCCGCTTTAAGGCGCCTCCATCGCCCCTTTAAATCCCCTCCCGGTTTCCACGGCAACCGCGCCGCCGTCCGTCGCTTCCCCGCACCGCGCGACACTGTCGCGCTGTCCCCCCGTCCCCGCTGCCCCTTCCGCGCTTTGCGGCCGCGGCCCGCTCTCTGTCGGCGCTCCCCAAGATGGCGGTGTCCGGGGTGAGTGAGGCCGCCGCCGGAATCCGCCGCCATCCTCCGTCCCCCGCCGCTCCTCCGCCCTCCCGCCGCCTCCGGGGGGAACGGGGGACACCGGGGATGGGGCTGAGCCGCTTTGGGGGCCGCGGGAGGATCCGGGGGCGGCGGATGGCGGCGGGAAGGGCGCGGGGGGGGGGGGCGCTGAGGGGAGGGTTTGGGGTTTGGGGTGTTTTGGGGACCCCCCTGAGTCAATTTACCCCCAAATTCTGACCCGAATATCCCAAAAACCGGCGGGTTTCGGGACTCTGTGTCCTTCCATATCGGTTCTTCAGTGTCCCCAAATTTTGAGACATTTCTCTGACCCAAATTTCCCCCAAATTCTGTCCCAGATACCTCAAAAACCGGCGGGTTTCGGTGCCTTTATCCTCCTGTATTTGTTCCTCAGTGACCCCAAATTTTGGGACGTTTTTGGGACTCCCCTGAGCCAAATTTACCCCAAATTCTTGTCCTGGTGCCCCAAAAACCCCCAAAATCTTGTCCCGGTACCCCAAAATCCGGCGGGTTTCGGGTCCCTCATCCCCCTGTGTCCCCTCATTTGGGTGTCCCCAAATTTTGGGACATTTTGGGGACCCCCCTGACCCCAAATTTACCCCCAAATTCTGCCGGGATACCCCAAAAACCGGGAGGGATTTAAACCCTCGATCGCTGCCGGACCCAACTTGGGTTCCCCGTTTCGGGACCTTCTGTCCCTCCCCAATGTCCCAAATTTTCAGGGACACTTTGGGGACATTTGATGACACTCTGGGGACACTTTGGGGACCCTCTGGGCTTAATCTTCCTCAAACCTCACCTGGACACCCCAAAAACCATCAGGTTTTCAGCCCAAATCACTGCAAGACCCAACTTGGGTTCNCCGGGATACCCCAAAAACCGGGAGGGATTTAAACCCTCGATCGCTGCCGGACCCAACTTGGGTTCCCCATTTCGGGACCTTCTGTCCCTCCCCGATGTCCCAGATTTTTGGGGACACTTTGGGGACATTTGATGACACTCTGGGGACACTTTGGGGACCCTCTGGGCTTAATCTTCCTCAAACCTCACCTGGACACCCCAAAAACCATCAGGTTTTCAGCCCAAATCACTGCAAGACCCAACTTGGGTTCCCCATTTCGGGACCTTCTGTCCCTCCCCGATGTCCCAGATTTTTGGGGACACTTTTGGGGACCCTGGTGACATTTAGGAAATTTTGGGGACCCTCTGCCTGCAGACCCTGCACACGTACCCCGAGAACTGGGGGGGATTTAAACCCCCAATCCCTGCAAGACCCAACTTTGATTCCCCATTTCTTGCCCCCCTGAGCCACCCCCAAGTCCCAAATTTCTGAGGACACTTTAGGGACACTTGATAAAACTCTGGTGACATTTGGGGTCCCTCTGGGTGTCCTGTCTCCACAAACCCAGCCCAGACACCCCAAAAACCATCAGGTTTTCAGCCCAAATCACTGCCGGACCCAACTTGGGTTCCCCATTTCGGGACATTCTGTCCCTCCCCGATGTCCCAAATTTTTGGGGACACTTTGGGGACACTTGGGGACCCTGTGGGTGTCCTGTCCCTGCAGACCCTGTACACGTACCCCGAGAACTGGGGGGATTTTAGACCCCCAATGACTGCAGGACCCAACTTGGGTTCCCCATTTCAGAACCTTCTGTCCCTCCCCGATGTCCCAAATTTTTGGGGACACTTTTGGGGACCCCTGGTGACATTTGGGGCCCCTGTCCCCGCAGATCCTGCACACGTACCCCGAGAACTGGGGAGGATTTAAACCCCAAATCTCTGCAGGACCCAACTTGGGTTCCCCATTTCAGAACCCCCTGAGTCACCCCCATGTCCCAAATTTTTGGGGACACTTTGGGGACATTTAATGACACTCTGGAGACACTTTGGGGTCCCTCTGGGTGTCCTGTCTCCACAAACCCAGCCCGGATACCCCAAAAACCATCGGATTTTACAGCCCAAATCACTGCAGGACCCAACTTGGGTTCCCCATTTCGGGACCTTCTGTCCCTCCCCGATGTCCCAAATTTTTGGGGACACTTTTGGGGACATTTAGGGACATTTAGGGATCCTCTGGGTGTCCTGTCTCCACAAACCCAGCCCAGACACCCCAAAAACCATCGGATTTTACAGCCCAAATCACTACGAGACCCAACTTGGGTTCCCCATTTCGGGACCTTCTGTCCCTCCCCGATGTCCCAAATTTTTGGGGACATTTTTGGGGACCCTCAGGAACATTTGGGGACCCCGTGGGTGTCCTGTCCCCGCAGACCCTGTACACGTACCCTGAGAACTGGGGGGATTTTAGACCCCCAATGACTGCAGGACCCAACTTGGGTTCCCCATTTCGGGACCTTCT
Source organism: Zosterops borbonicus (assembly GCA_007252995.1). Taxonomy (NCBI): domain Eukaryota; kingdom Metazoa; phylum Chordata; class Aves; order Passeriformes; family Zosteropidae; genus Zosterops; species Zosterops borbonicus. The sequence goes on from SWJQ01000979.1 coordinate 106,621, forward strand.
GTTCCTCCCCGATGTCCCAAATTTTCGGGGACACTTTTGGGGACTCTCAGGGACATTTGGTGACATTCAGCCCCCCTGTCCCCGCAGACCCTGTACACGTACCCCGAGAACTGGCGCGCCTTCAAGGCCCTGATCGCCGCCCAGTATTCCGGCGCTCGGCTCCGCGTGGCCTCGGCCCCGCCCCAGTTCAGCTTCGGCCACACCAACCGCAGCCCCCAGTTCCTCAAGAAGTTCCCCCTGGGANTTCCTACCCCCAAACCCAGCCCGGATACCCCAAAAACCATCGGATTTTACAGCCCAAATCACTACGGGACCCAACTTGGGTTCCCCATTTCGGGACCTTCTGTCCCTCCCCGATGTCCCAAATTTTCGGGGACACTTTTGAGGACATTTGGTGACATTTGGGGCCCCTGTCCCCGCAGACCCTGTACACGAACCCCGAGAACTGGGGGGATTTTAGACCCCCAATGACTGCAGGACCCAACTTGGGTTCCCCATTTCAGAACCTTCTGTCCCTCCCCGATGTCCCAAATTTTTGGGGACACTTTTGGGGACCCTCAGGGACATTTGGTGACATTCAGCCCCCCTGTCCCCGCAGACCCTGTACACGTACCCCGAGAACTGGCGCGCCTTCAAGGCCCTGATCGCCGCCCAATATTCCGGCGCTCGGCTCCGCGTGGCCTCGGCCCCGCCCCAGTTCAGCTTCGGCCACACCAACCGCAGCCCCCAGTTCCTCAAGAAGTTCCCCCTGGGAAAGGTGAGAGAAACCCTAAAATAGTCTAAATTTAGGGGTTTGGGGTTTGGGAGGTGTGGGATGTTCACAGCCCCCAGTTCCTCAAGAAGTTCCCCCTGGGNACGGGACCCAACTTGGGTTCCCCATTTCGGGACCTTCTGTCCCTCCCCGATGTCCCAAATTTTTGGGGACACTTTTGAGGACATTTGGTGACATTTGGGGCCCCTGTCCCCGCAGACCCTGTACACGAACCCCGAGAACTGGGGGGATTTTAGACCCCCAATGACTGCAGGACCCAACTTGGGTTCCCCATTTCAGAACCTTCTGTCCCTCCCCGATGTCCCAAATTTTTGGGGACACTTTTGGGGACCCTCAGGGACATTTGGTGACATTCAGCCCCCCTGTCCCCGCAGACCCTGTACACGTACCCCGAGAACTGGCGCGCCTTCAAGGCCCTGATCGCCGCCCAATATTCCGGCGCTCGGCTCCGCGTGGCCTCGGCCCCGCCCCAGTTCAGCTTCGGCCACACCAACCGCAGCCCCCAGTTCCTCAAGAAGTTCCCCCTGGGAAAGGTGAGAGAAACCCTAAAATAGTCTAAATTTAGGGGTTTGGGGTTTGGGAGGTGTGGGATGTTCACAGCCCCCAGTTCCTCAAGAAGTTCCCCCTGGGAAAGGTGAGAAATAAATTCTAAATACCCAAAAATATTGGGGTTTGGGGGGTTTGGGTTTGGGGGATGTGGGTTTGGGGTTTGGGAGGGTCAGAGCCCCCAGTTCCTCAAGAAGTTCCCACTGGGGAAGATGAGAAATAAACCCTAAAATGTCCTAAATTTGGGTGTTTAAGGGGTTTGGGTTTAATAGAGTTCAGGATATTGGGGTTTTGGGAGGGTCAGACCCCCAGTTCCTCAAGAAATTCCCCCTGGGCAAGGTGAGAAATAAACCCAAAAAATTCCTAAAATTTGGGTGTTTGAGGGGTTTGGGTTTGGGGTTTGGGGTTTGGGTTTGGGGGGTTTGGGGTTTGGGTTTGGGGTCTGGAGGTTTTGGGATGTTCGGACCCCGCAGATCCTACAGAAGTTCCCCTCAGAAAAGTGCCAAATAAACCCAAAAATACCCAAAAAACTCCAAATTTGGGGCATTTTGGGAGATCTGGGGTTGGGGTTTGAGATTTGGGAGGTTTGGGTTTAGTGGGGTTTGGGGTTTGGGGTTTTACCCCAAAAAGAGGAACTTTAACTGGAGGTTTGGGAGGGGAATTTCCAGTGGGGTTTTTGTGGGATTTGGGGAAGGAAATTGAGAATTTGAGGGGAAATTTTGGGGTTTTGGGAGTCGGAATTTAAAGGTTTTAGGGGTGGGAATTTGGGGGATTTTGGTGAAATTTGGGGACGGGAATTTCAGGTTTTTGGGGTGGAAATTTAACGGTTTTGAGGCGGGAATTTGAGATTTTTGGTGAATTTCAGTGCAGGAATTTGAAGTTCTGGGGGAATTTCGGGGCGGGAATTTAAATATTTGATATTTCGAGGGCGGGAATTCAATTTTTTGGGGTATTTTTGGTGTTTTTTGGGTGTTTTAACCCCAAATTTCCCCTCCCCAGGTCCCGGCCTTCGAGGGCGACGACGGGTTTTGTGTCTTCGAGAGCAACGCCATTGCCTACTATGGTACCCCTGATTGGGGCTTAATTGGGGCTTAATTGGGGCTTAATTAGCTTTATTGGGGGCTTGATTGGGTTCATTTCTCTTTAATAATTAATTATTCCTCCCTGTTAATGAGTTAACCCCTTCCTGCCCGCAGTGAGGAGCCCTCAGTCACTTTGGTCCCTCGTTAATTATCTCCCATCATTAATGATCTCCCTTCATTAATGATCTCTTGTGGTGCATTAATGACTCCTCAGGGTCTTTAATGAGTTCCTCTCCTAATTAACGACCCTCCAGGCTAATTAATGCCCTCTTGGCTAATGAATTAACCCCTTCTTGCCCACACTGAGCATCAACTTCAATCCCCCCTTAACGATCCCTTGTCCCTTAATGTGTCTCTTACCTAATTAACGAGTCCCCAGGCTAATTAACGACCCTCCAGGCTAATTAATAACCCGCCAGGCTAATGAATTAACCCTTTCTTACCCACATTGAGCATTGAGGAGCTTTGGGGCAGCCCCAACTTTGTCACTTCAATCCCCATTAACCCATTAACGACTCCCCCTGGCCTTTAATGACTCCCACCCCTAATTAACGACCCTGCAGGGTAATTAATGACCCTCCAGGCTAATGAATTAACCCTTTCTTACCCACATTGAGCATTGAGGAGCTTTGGGGCAGCACCAACTCCATCACTTCAATCCCCATTAATGACTCCCTCCCGCAATTAACGGGGTCCCCAGACTAATTAACGACCCTGCAGGGTAATTAACGACCCCCTGGCTAACGAATTAACCCTTTCCTGCCGGCAGTGAGCACGGAGGAGCTGAGGGGCAGCACCCCCGAGGCCGCGGCCGCCGTCCTGCAGTGGGTGAACTTCGCCGACAGCGACGTGGTGCCCCCGGCCAGCACCTGGGTGTTCCCCACCCTGGGCATCCTGCACTACAACAAACAGGTCTGGGCCACTCCGGGGGGTTTGGGGGATCTTTGGGGATTTTTTGGGATTTTTTTGAGATTTTTTGGGGATTTTTTTGGGATTTTTTTAAAAATTTTGGGGATTTTTTCTGAATTTTTTCCGGTATTTTGAGGGGGATTTTGGGGTGTGGAGGAATGTGCTGTTCCCCACCCTGGGCATCCTGCGCTGCAACAAACAGGTCTGGGGCACTCCGGGGTTTTGGAGGATTTTTGGGAATTTTTGGGATTTTTTTTCTGTGATTTTTGGGGGATTTCAGGGCCTTGAGTGTTGTGGGTGTTGCCCACCCCAATTTCAGGATCTGTTACCAAAATTTGGGGTTCTCCTCCCTAATCTCATGTTCCCCACCCCAAATTCTGGGTTCCCCACCCCAATTTTGGTTTTTCCTCCCAAATTTTGGGTTCCTTTCCCCATTTTTGGGGCCTGTTACCAAATTTTGGGTTCCCCTCCCCAAATTCAGGGTTCCCCACCTCAATTTCAGGATTTTCCCTCCCCAATTTTGGGTTCCCCACTCCAATTTCAGGGTTCCTCTCCCCAATTTCAGGTTCCTTTCCCCAATTTCAGGGTCCTGTTCCCCAGTTTCAGTTTCCCCACCCCAATTTCCAGGTTCACCTCCCCAATTTCAGGATTTTCTGCCTCCAATTTCAGGGTTTTCTTGCCCAATTTGGGGTTTTTTCTCCCCAATTTGGGGATCCTGATCCCCAATTTCTGTTTCCTTTCCCCAATTTTGGGATTTTTCTCCCCAATTTTGTGTCCCCACCCCAATTCCGTGTCCCCCTGTCCCGCAGGCAACGGAGGTGGCCAAGGAGGAGGTGAGGAGGGTCCTGGGGGTCCTGGACGGGCACCTGAGGACCAGAACCTTCCTGGTGGGGGAGAGGGTCAGCCTGGCCGACATCAGCCTGGTCTGCGCCCTGCTCTGGCTCTACAAACAGGTATGGGGGGATTTTGGGGTTTTTAATAGGATTTATGGGGTTTTGGGGGGATTTGGGGCAGGTTTGGGGGGATTTGGGGCAGTTTTGGGGGGTTTATGGGGGTTTATAGAGGGTCAGCCTGGTCTGCGCCCTGCTCTGGCTCTACAAACAGGTATGGGGGAGTTATGGGGGATTTAGGGGGTTTTGGGGCAGATTTGGGGGTGTTTCTTGGGTCCCAGGTGTGTTTTGGGATCCCAGCTGTGGTTTTGGGGTGTTTTTGGGCTGTTTGGGGGGGTTTGGGGGTATTTTTGGGATGTTTTGGGTGTGTTTCCCCCTCTCAGGTGTGTCCCTCTCTCTCCCCAGGTGTATTTTGGGGTATTTTGGGTGTGGTTTTGATGTGTTATTGGATATTTTGATGTGTTTTGGGGTATTTTGGGTGTTTTGGGGGTATTTTGGGTGTTTTGGGCTATTTTTGGGGTGTTTTGGGGTATTTTTGGGGTGTTTTTAGTGTGTTTTGGGGTATTTGGGGGGTGTTTTTGGGTATTTTAGAGGTGTTTTGGGTCATTTTTGGGATGTTTGTGGCCTGTTCCTGTCTCTCAGGTGTGTTTTTCCCCCCCAGGTGCTGGACCCGGCGTTCCGGGGCCCCTTTGGGAACGTCAATCGCTGGTTCCTCACCTGCCTCAACCAGCCCCAGTTCAAGGCCGTGCTGGGGGAGGTGCAGCTCTGCCAGAGGATGGCGCAGTTCGATGGTGAGGGACACCTGGGGGGACAGGAATACACCTGGGGACACACGGGGACACCTGGGGACACCTGGGGACACCTGGGACACACCTGGGGACACCTGGGACACACCTGGGACACACCTGGGGACACCTGGGACACACCTGGGACACACCTGGGACACGTGGGGATACACCTGGGGGGACATGGGGACACAGCTCTGCCAGAGGATGGCCCAGTTCGATGGTGAGGGACACACCTGGGACACAAAAACACACCTGGGACACACCTGGGGATACACCTGGGGACACGTATTTATTACATGTATTTATATGTTTTATTTTTATATATATATATATATTTAATATATATATATATATTTATATATAATATATATTTATTTTATGTATAAAATAAATAAATTGAATGTGTGTAATTATATATAATATTATGCTTGTATTATATATAAGATATATAATATATAAGATATATTGTATGTGTAAGATACATATATAATAAATAATATTATATTGTATATTTTATATGCATTTGCATGTTATATGTTTATAAATAAATATATAAGGTGTGTTGACATATATGATATTATACATATATTACATGATATATAATAGATATTATATATAATAGATTATACATAGGATGCATTGCCTATATAAAAGATACATGTTATATATATAATATATAACGTTATATTGTATATATTATATGTATTTATATTACATAAATAAATATATATATGAAATAAATATACAATCTACATGAAAAATAGATGGATAAATAAATATGATAATAATGATTTTATTTTTTTTCTCTAACCAAAAGCCAAGAAGTTTGCGGAGAGCCAGGCCCGCAAGGAGAAGGATTCTGGCAAGAAAGACAAAGACAAGGAGAAGGAGAAGGAGAAGGAGCCCCCCCGGAAGGAAAAGCCCCGCAAGGAGGAGAAACGGCCCGAGCCCGACGAGGACCTGGACGAGTGTGAGCAGGTCCTGGCGGCCGAGCCCAAGGCCAAGGACCCCTTCGCCCACCTGCCCAAGAGGTCTGGGGACACCTGGGGACATTGTCAGGGGGTTTGGGGACACCTGGGGAGGGTTTGGGGACACCTGGGGACATTGTCAGGGGGTTTGGGGACACCTGGGGAGGGTTTGGGGACACCTGGGGACATTGTCAGGGGGTTTGGGGTCACTGTCAGGTCCTGGCGGCCGAGCCCAAGGCCAAGGACCNGCCTGGGGAGGGTTTGGGGACACCTGGGGACACTGTCAGGGGGTTTGGGGTCACTGTCAGTTCCTGGCGGCCGAGCCCAAGGCCAAGGACCCCTTTGCTCACCTGCCCAAAAGGTGACACTGGGGACACCTGGGGAGGGTTTGGGGTCACTCTGAGGGGTTTGGCACAGCTCTCGATGTCCCCCAGTCCCTTCATGCTGGACGAGTTCAAGTGCAAATCCTCTAACAAGGACACTTGGGGTGGCCCTGGGGACACTGTGGGGTTTGGGGACACCTGGGGGGGGTTTGGGGTCACTCTGATGGCTCTGTGGTCACTCTGAGGGCCCTGTGGTCACCCTGACTGTCCCCTGTGTCCCCAGTCCCTTCATCCTGGACGAGTTGAAGTGCAAATCCTCCAACAAGGGGGTGGCTCTAGGGACACTCTGATGGCCCTGGGGACACTGAGGGGTTTGGGGTCACCCTGAGGGGTTTGTCACCTCCCTGACTGTCCCCTGTGTCCCCCGTGTCCCCAGCCCGTTCGTGCTGGACGAGTTCAAGCGCAAATACTCCAACGAGGACACGCTGACGGTGGCGCTGCCCCATTTCTGGGAGCACTTTGACCGCGAGGGCTGGTCCCTGTGGTACTGCCAGTACCGGTACCCCGAGGAGCTGAGCCAGACCTTCATGAGCTGCAACCTCATCACAGGTGGGCCTTCATCTTCATCCTTATCATCCTCTTCATCATCATCCTTATCTTCATCCTCATCTTCATCCCTGTCACTGTCCTTGTTCCATCTCCATCCCTGTCCTTGTCCCATCCCTGTCCCTGTCCCTCCCCACCCCGAGGAGCNTTGTCCTTGTCCTTGACCTTGTCCCTGTCCCTCTCCATGTCCCTGTCTTTGTCCCTGTCCCTATTCCATCCGTGTCCTTGTCCCTGTTCCCATCCCTGTCCCTGTCTCGTCCCTGTCCTTGTCCCATCCCTGTCCCTGTCATTCCCCACCCCGAGGAGCTGAGCCAGACCTTCATGAGCTGCNCTCATCCCTGTCATTGTCCCTGTCCTTGTCCCATCCCTGTCCCTGTCATTCCCCACCCCGAGGAGCTGAGCCAGACCTTCATGAGCTGCAACCTCATCACAGGTGGGGCTTTGTCCTCCTCATCCTCATCTTCATCATCGTTATCTTCATCTTTATCTTCATCCTCATCCCTGTCCTCATCCCTGTCATTGTCCCTGTCCTTGTCNATTTATCCTCTTCATCATCTTCATCATCATCATCCTTATCTTCATCCTCATCTTCATCCCTGTCACTGTCCTTGTTCCATCTCCATCCCTGTCCTTGTCCCATCCCTGTCCCTGTCCCTCCCCACCCCGAGGAGCTCCCCCAGCCCCTCATGAGCTGCAACCTCATCACAGGTGGGGCTTTATCATCATCATCATCGTTATCTTCATCTTTATCTTCATCCTCATCCCTGTCCTCATCCCTGTCATTGTCCCTGTCCTTGTCCCATCCCTGTCCCTGTCATTCCCCACCCCGAGGAGCTGAGCCAGACCTTCATGAGCTGCAACCTCATCACAGGTGGGGCTTTGTCCTCCTCATCCTCATCTTCATCATCGTTATCTTCATCTTTATCTTCATCCTCATCCCTGTCATTGTCCTTGTCCCCATCCCTGTCCCTGTCCCTGTCCCTCCCCACCCCGAGGAGCCCCCCAGACCTTCATGAGCTGCAACCTCATCACAGGTGGGGCTTCATCTTCATCCTCATCCTCCTCTTGATCATCATCGTCATCCTTCTCTTCATCATCATCCTCTTCATCCTTGTCCCTCCATTTCCCATCAGTTTTCCCCCCATTTTCCATTGGATTTTTCCCATTTTTTTCTAGTTCCTCATAATTTTTCCCTCCATTTCCCATCAGTTTTCTCCCCCCATTTCCCATCACTTTTTCCCCATTTTCCCCCCATTTCCCATCTTTTTTTTCCCCATTTTTCTCCCATTTCACTTTTTCATTTTTCCCCCACTTCCCATAATTTTTCCCATTTTTCCCCATTTCCCATCAGTTTTCTTCCCACTTTTCCCCATTTCGCTTTTTCACTTTTTCCCCATTTTTCTCCCAATTCCCATCAGTTTTTTCCCCATTTTCCCGCCCATTTCCCATCATTTTTCTTCCCATTTTCCCCCATTTCCCATCAGTATTTTCCCTCCATTCCCTATCAGTGTTTTCCCCCATTTTCCATTGGATTTTCCCCATTTTTCCCCCATTTCCCATCAGATTTTTCCCACTTGTCCCCATTTCACTTTCCCCCCGTTTCCCATCAATTTTTTCCCCTCATTTTCCATCATTTTTTCTTCCCATTCCCCCCCAATTTCCCATCCTTTTTTTCCTCATTTTTCACTCCATTTCCCATAATTTTTTCCCCCATTTCCCATCATTTTTCCCCTTTAATTTCTCATCATTTCCCCCATTTTCCCCCCTGTTTTCAGGGATGTTCCAGCGCCTGGACAAGCTGAGGAAAAACGCTTTTGCCTCGGTGATTCTGTTTGGGGGCGACAACAACAGCAGCATCTCGGGGGTCTGGGTGATGAGGGGCCACGAGCTGGCCTTCACGGTGAGGGGAGACCCCAAAATATCCTAAATAATCCTAAATGTCCTCAGAAAAATCTATGGGATTCTCCCCATGGGGTTTACAGGGAGAAAATCCTAAAAATCGCCGTGAAAATCTGATAAAAGTCATCTAAAATGTCCCCAAAAAATCCCAAATGTCCCCAAAAAATCCCAGATATCCCCAAAAACCCAAATATCCCCCCAAAATCCTAAATGTCCTCAAAAAAATCCATGGGATGGGGTTTATGGGGAGAAAATCCCAAAAATCTGACAAATGTCCCAGATTTCCTTGGGGTTTTTGATGAAAATCCCTTTGTTTGTTTTTTTCACTAATTCCCATTTTTCCCAATTTTCCCCATTTTTTCTCCATCTGTGCAGGTGGATTACGAGCCCTGAAACCCAAAAACCCTCAAAAATTCTGAATTTTCTCGTAATTTTTGCTAAAAATCTCCAATTTTCACGGGGTTTTCACCAGGAAATCCCAGATTTTTTCACGGAAAATCCCATTTCTTTGTCACTAATCCCATTTTTCCCATTTCCCCAGCTGTGCCCGGACTGGCAGGTGGATTACGAGTCGTACTCGTGGCGGCGGCTGGACCCCGACAGCGCCGAGTGCCGGACGCTGGTGACGGAATATTTCCTGTGGGAGGGCGACTTCAGCCACGTGGGGAAACCCTTCAACCAGGGCAAGATCTTCAAGTGAAGTTTTGGGATGAAAATGTGGATTTTTGGGGCTGAAATCCTGGAATTCGGGCTCAAAAATCCTGAAATTCGGGGGCTCGAATCTCAAATTTTGGGGTTGAAATCTCGAAATTTGGGTTTAAATCCTGAAATTTGGGTTTAAATCCCGAAATTTGGGTTTAAATCCTGAAATTTGGGTTGAAATCTCGAAATTTGGGTTTAAATCCCGAAATTTGGGTTTAAATCCTGAAATTTGGGGTTAAATCCCGAAATTTGGGTTTAAATCCCGGGATCTGGGGCTCAAATACCAAAATTTGGGGGCCCAAATCCCAGAATTTCGGGGCCATTCAACGAGGTCAAGATCTTTAAATGAATTTGAGCTCAAACCCCAAAATTTGGGTTTAAATCCTGGGATTTTGGGGCTGAAATTCTGGGATTTGGGGCTAAAATCCCAAATTTTGGGGCTGAAATTCTGGGATTTCAGAGCCCTTCAACCAGGTCAAGATCTTCAAATGAATTTGAGCTCAAATCCCAAAATTTGGGGCTCAAATCTCAGGATTTTTGGGATAAAATCTGAGGATTTCGGGGCCCTTCAACGAGGTCAAGACCTTCAAGTGTCCCCCTGGAATTTTGGGTTCCAGTCCCGGGATTTTGGGGCCCTCCAGGAGTTTTCCAGCCTCGAGCCAATAAAAAAGCTTCGGACAAAACCAGAGTTTTGGAGTTTTTTGGGGGATTTGGGGGGAATTTGGGGATTTTGGATGAATTTGGGGTTTTTTTGGGGGGGGTTGGGGTGAATTTAGGGGATTTTTTTTGTAAATTTGGGGGGTTTTGGGGTGAATTTGGAGTAATTTGGGAAATTTGGGGTTGTTGGGGTAAATTTGGGGGATTTTGGGGAAAATTTGGGGATTTTGGGGAGGATTTAAAGGGAGAATTTGGGGGGGGGGCCCCAAAAAATCCCCCCCAAANCATTGACCATAAAAATTCGGGAATTTTGGGAATTTCACGGGAATTTCCCGCCAAAAGCCGCCCCTCCCCCCAGGGCCGCTCCCAGTATAAACCAGTAACAGCCACGAGAACCAGTTCGGGCCCCTCCCCCCCACCCCGTTTCCTTCCTGGGCCGCCCCTCCCCCACCCCGCGCCAGATGTGGCCCCGCCCCTCCCCCACCCCCGGACACATCTGGATCCAGTTTGGGCCAGTTGGGCTCCGGATTGCACCAGTTCGGCCCCAGTTTGGGGCCAGTCTGATCCCAGTCCAGCCCCAGTTTTTCTCCACTTTGTTCCCAGTTCCTCCCAGTTCAGTCCCAGTTTGATCCCAGTTTGGCCCCAGTCCCAGTTCAATCCCGGTTCAGCCCCAGTTTGTTCCCAGTTTCTCCCAGTTTGGTCCCAGTTCAGTCCCAGTTTCTCCCAGTCCAGTCCCAGTTCAGTCCCAGTTCAGCCCCAGTTTGTTCCCAGTTTCTCTCCAGTTCCTCCCAGTTTGAAACCAGTTTAATCCCAGTTTAGCCCCAATTCAGTCCCAGTCTCTCCCCAGTTCTTCCCAGTTTTTCCCCAGTTTGGTCCCAGTTCGGTCCCATTTTCTCCCCAGTTTGGCCCCAGTTTGTTCCCAGTTTTTCCCCATTTCAATCCCAGTTCCTCCCAGTCCGGCCCCGGTTTGTTCCCAGTTCAGCCCCAGTTAAATCCCAGTTAAATTCCAGTTAAATCCCAGTTTAGCCCCAGTTTTTCCCGTCTGGTCCCAGTTCAGTCCCAGTTTTTCCCCAGTTCAATTCCAGTCTTTTCCCAGTTTCTCTACAGTTTCCTCCCAGTCCAGCCCCAGTTTCCTCCCAGTTTGATCCCAGGTTTTCCCCAGTCCCAGTTCAATCCCAGTTTCTCCCAGTTTTTCCCCATTTCAATCCCAGTTTGTTCCCAGTTCCTCCCAGTCCAGCCCCAGTTTCCTCTCCCCGCGGCCCCTCCCCCCCCGAGTCACCCGGGCGGGGGACAGCGCCCCTCCCCCACCCCGTGTCCCCTCCCCCCCTTTAATGTCCCCAAAACCCCCCGGGGTGTCCCAACCCCCCCGGGGCCAAATTCCAGTGGGGGACACTGGGGGGACACTGGGGACACTGGGGGGACACTGGGGACACTGGGGGGACACACCTGGACACACCTGGGGACACGGGGACACACCTGGCCGGGTGTGGCAGCCCCAGGGAATCCCGCGGGGCCCCGCCCCGAATGTCACCAGGTGCCACCAGCGGCCGGTGCCGCTCCCAGAGTGTCACCAGGTGCCCCCGGGTGTCCCCGGGCTGGGCTGGCGCAGCCGGAGCGTCACCAAAGTGTCACCGAGTGTCCCCAGGGCGGTGGCACCGTGAGCTGGCAGCGCCAAAGTGCCACCAAATGTCCCCAGGGCGGTGTCAGCGCGCGGGGCCACCAGAGCTGTCCCCTCCCTGTCCCCTCCCTGTCC
>SWJQ01000980.1:6078-17908 GCA_007252995.1 Zosterops borbonicus
TGTTTGGGTTTGATTTCAGCAAGATGTTTTGAGTGAAATCCAGGTGAGCTTAACCATGGCCTGCACAGCTGGAAGTGAAGTCACAACCATCAGCATCTCAACTGGTAAAACTGAGTTTTGAGGGAGTTTAGTGCTTTCCTTTCTAAATGTAGATTTAGGATGGATTGGTGCATCTCTGGGTTGTCAGCGCCCAGGAAACCCCCTGGATTCCTCATTCTCTGGTTCTTGGAGCTGATGGAGACTCTTGATGAAGTGAAATCATCAGGATCTCAACTGGTAAAACTGAGTTTTGAGGGGTTTTAGTGTTGCTTTCCTTTCTAAATGTAGATTTAGAGTGGACTGGTGCATCTTTAGTTGTCAGTGCCCAGAAATCCCCTGGATTCTCCATCCTTTGGCTCTTGGAGCTGATGGAGGCTCTTGGAGGCTCCTGGAGGAGCTCATGGGAACCTCTCTACCAAGATCCCAACACCAAATGTTGGGTTTTGGGTTCAGCTGAATTCATGCAGGGTCTCTGGATAAATAAATAAATTCCTACAGTTCTATAAATGCAAAAAAGGCCTTCCTCAATCCCCCTCCCTGCCCAGATGTTCCTTCACTGAAGTGAAATCAGCCCCAGCAGGGACAACTCTGTTTTTGGGGAGCTGAAACCCTGCCCCATTCCTGCTCTAACCCAGCACACTTTCTTTTTGGGGAGAAGAAAACCCTGCCTTATCCCAGCACACTCTGTTTTTGGGGAGATGAAAACCCTGCCCCAGTCCTGCCTTAACCCAGCACACTCTGGTTTTGGGGAGATGAAAACTCTGCCCCAGCACACTCTGTTTTTGGGGAGAGGAAACCCTGCCCCAGCACANGTTTGGGGAGATGAAAACTGGTTTTGGGGAGATGAAAACTCTGCCCCAGCACACTCTGTTTTTGGGGAGAGGAAACCCTGCCCCATTCCTGCCCTAACCCAGCACACTCTGTTTTTGGGGAGATGAAACCCTGCCCCAGCACTGCCCTAACCCAGCACACTCTGATTTTGNCGGAGAGATGAAACCCTGCCCTAACCCAGCACACTCTGTTTTTGGGGAGATGAAACCCTGCCCCAGCACTGCCCTAACCCAGCACACTCTGATTTTGTGGAGATGAAAACCCTGCCCCAGTCCAGCTCTAACCCAGCACAATCCCCCCTGANCTGTTTTTGGGGAGATGAAAACCCTGCCCCAATCCAGCTCTAACCCAGCACAATCCCCCCTGATTGTCTGGAGTTATTTGCAGCCAGTCTCTGATTACCATAACGAGTATTGACACATCAGTATTCCAGCCCTGGCTGTGCTGCCAGGAGCTCAGGAGCTGAGCTGGCAAATACCTTTTGTTCACAGCTCCTCAAATTAAAGACAGGTACTTTGGTGTGTCTTCAACCAGAAGCAAACTGTGAAAATTCATTTCCCCAGCGCTGTTTTGGGTATTTTTGTAACTCGCTCTGATCACTCCGCGTGTGCAGATCCAAGTTAAAAATAAGCTTTTTTCAACTCTTGCTTGTTTATACAATATTAGAAGCACTTTATGAAAGTGGATGTTAATTAATGCTGTTTTTTAATGGTGTTCCCATGAATTTGTAAGTACATTCTGGAGAGACTATCAAATATAATTTACTTTCAAAACAATTGGGGATTATCATGATCAAAATAATTCAAATATTGGTGTTTTTTGGTTTTTTTTTTTGTTTTTTTATTTCCACTACCCTCGCTGTGGGATGGGTTAGGTTTAGATGTCTCACACATACAGAAAGCAAAAATAATAAAAAAAAAATTCTAAAGAATTATTTATTTTTTTTCAGAAGTGATTTTTAAAGACACTTCCCACCTTCATTTCAATCTAGTAATTTTCAAAGAGAACCAGGAATGCAGCGAGTTCTCAAAGGGACGAGCTGTCCATTTGTGCTCCTGAAAACATGGTTCTGTATTAATTTAATTTTCTATTGAAGACATCCTGCGTGCATCCAGCTCTCAGCCAGCTAATCCCATGCAGTCAGAGGGGCTGGACAAACCTGTTGAGCACAGCAGAACTCACAAAGAAGTTCTTCACAGAGATGAGCCTCTTGATAACTCAACCTAAAATATTTAGGAGGTTTAAATGTTTTTAGTGGAAATCATTTGTGCTGCAAATTCTCCCCCTTCTTACCTGAAACACGAAGAAATTATTTTGTCCAGACAAGAAAATTATTGAAGTTTATTTATGAGGAGAGCATAAGAAATGTTTTTTGGGTTTTTTTAATCATCTATTAATTGTAGCCCTGGTTTTGTGCCTGAGGTGTTTTGGTTTTCTGAAATTCTTTTCCCAGAGAATTTTTTGTAAACAAGAGAAATATTTTTGTAACTGCAAATTTGTTTACATCTTTTCCCCAGGAGGGACTTCTCCTTGCTGTCCCTCTGCTCTGACCAATGGGAGTGAAGAGGTTTGTCTTTGTGTCACCAATCCAATTGGTCTGTGTGAAATGGGATAAAAGGGAGACACAGCCCAAAAATAAAGGAGCCATTTTCAGCCTCCTGAAGTTCAGAGTCTTTGTGTTGTTTTGGTGTAAAACAGCATCAATTAATTAGAGAGAGATACGTGGCTTTTGATCTCCCTTTGACTCCTTAAGTGGAATAAAAGTCTCGTACAGGAGTTTTTGTTTATTCCGTGTAGAGGAGGGGAAGGGGCCGAGGCAGAGGAACCCCAGGGGTGGATCAGCTCAGTCAGGGGCTGCCCTGTGCTCAGGGCAGAGCTGGCTGTGTCAGCACTGAAACACACAATCACAGAATGATTATCTGCAGGGGCTTTTATTGGAGAGCTCTGGGAATCAGGTACAGGGCACAGACCCAAATCTGACTCCTACATATTTTCGAGACCCAAATCTGACCCCAAAATGGGTTTGAGAGAGACATGTTTTTATATCTTTTCATTATATAACTACATTTTAATTATTAAACCCATATTGTTCTATTATATGAATTCTTATATTTTCCATCAGGCCCCCCCAAACATCATTTCTCATTTCTATTGTTCTTAAACAATAATCATATTCAATTACCAAACAATCATTACATTTAACAATAATATCATTTATCAGGCAATGATGATGCAGGTCCAGTTTCACATGTAAAGACAAACCCCAACCTTTGTTTCCAGGACCTGCATAGTTTTGGTTCCCTCTCCCAGGCCTACCCAGCCCAACCTTTCTTTCCACCTCCCCTCAATCTATTATACACAATTCCCATGATTTTTAGAAGCATTTTAACCCTGTGCTATCAACTGCACATCACAGACACCAAAACCTGCACCACGTGTAAAGGCAGCCCCATTCCCCCGTTTATTGCAGTTCCCTGGGCCATAAACCTGCCTGCCAGCACCTCCACATGGGCCCCATGAAAAAAAAATCATAAATAGCCCATCCCTGAGTGTCTGCTGTCACAGGCAGGGACTGCAGCAATTGCTCTGGGGCTCTCCAGGAGCCGTGTCCCCTGTGCTTCCCCCTCTCCAGGAGCCGCGCTTGGAAAACGTTTTCATTTGTGCTCTCTATCAGAAACCATCTGCATTTTATTATGTTTCACCTCGGTGCCAAGGATGGGATATGTTTTTGGAACTTCCCAGCACCGTCACGGAGTTTTCATTAATGGAAAAAGGAGGAGGGAAGTCCCAGCACCCAGAACTTGGAATGACCTTACAGAGAGAGACACGAGGGAAACACAAAGGCTGGGGATGGCAGGGAATTATCCATGGGGGAACTTCCTTGGTGTTGCACCAATGGCAACGTTTTGGGATTAAAACAGTGAAGAAAAAAAAAATGAATTTTTAATAAAATACTGCTCTGGTGTATTTTACAGCAGAGAGAGCCACAAGGGAAACAAAGGCTGGGGATTGCAGGGAATTTATCCATGGGGCAACTTCCTTGGTGTTGCACCAACGGGGAGCAATGGCAACATTTTGGGATCAAAACAGTGAAAAAAAAAGAAATTTTAATAAAATTGATCCTGATTACACAGAGGATATAAAATGCTGTATTTTACAGCAGACAGAGCCACAAGGGAAACGAAGGCTGGGGATGGCAGGGAATTTATCCATGGGGCAACTTCCTCAGTCTTGCACCAATGGGGAGCAATGGAAACATTTTGGGGTTAACACACTGAAGAAAAAAACCATGAAATTTTAATAAAATTGATCTTGATTACACAGAAGACATAAACTACTGCTCTGCTCTAGTGGCCATATTTCAGCTGAGCTTACACACCTTCACCAGTGTAACTACAACGAGCCATGGTTGTAGTAAAGCCTTGCAGGAGAAAGCAAAGCCTTTGCAGTATTTTTTCTGAGCTTTTGTTCCTGGAATAATCCCTGCCAGAATTTTCCACTGTCAGCAGAGTGAAGGCTGAACCAGAAAAGCAGAAGGAACCCATGGTGGGGCAACCAATAACCAAATTTCCCAGGAATTTCAGAAGTGTTGGCAACACTTTGCTCATCTCATCCTTCCATTTTTATGGTTTTTTGATGGTTCTGGCTTCTTTTTCTCTTCCAGGATTTGGATTAATACAAATGAAATGTAGATTTCATGTTTGGACTTGGATGTTTATTATTTCTTTTTTATTTACAGACTCACCAGCCCCGAGCTCTGACTGGGAAATCAGAGAAATGGGGTAAAATGGAGCACCTCTAACTCTTTCCAAGGTTATTTAAGCGCTAATTACCCAATAACCAGGTGACGCCTGTATTATTTATATTTCTGACCCAATAATGACCACCCAAGGCCTGCAATGGGGACCTTTTCCACCCAATTACAGAAAAACACCCAAACCCATGAAGAAGAAGGAAGAAGAAGATGAAGAAAAAGGACCCAGACAATGCCCAAAGTCTTCCCTCTTGACTCACATGTGTTGATATATATTAAAATCCCAAAATCTGAGTTTCCACAATTCCAATATTGAATTCTATCAATGAGTTCTGGTTGCCTGTGAGGAGTAGATGTTCTCTTCATCTCAAACTCCTTGGAAAAGCTCTTTGAGCTGCACAAGAATGAGCTCAGCCCAACCACTCCTCCCCTGTCCTGCTTTCCAGTGCCATTTAATTTTCTCCACGATTTCAGGAGATCATTTAATCCACCTCAGTGTCCCAACATGTAGAGTTGGTCTTGATGAGCCCATAATGAGGCCAAAAAGGTCAATCAGAGCTCCAAGGTGGGAAGCGTTTTTCAAATGCAAATTATTTTTCCTGCCTGGACTTTCCTGTGAAGTTCTGGAGATAATATTTTCACTTCTTTTTTTTTTTTTATTATTATTATTCCTCCAGTTTTAAATTGTAATCTTGGAAATGCACAATAGCAAAATTTCCCCCAAACTTTAACCAATCGGGATCAGCCCTCCCAGATAATGTAAATACAATTAGTTGATTTAAAGCACATTTCATGTTCTGCTTATCTGCTAAGTGTTTCAGTTATGGCGTTCATACAGAATGAGTCACTCATACATATTCCTCAAGGAAGAGCCAAAAGATGGAAGGAAAATACAGCCCGAGGAAAAAGTCTATAAAGATTTCTCGCTTTTCTAATCCCTTCTCTCTAATGTTTCTTTGTAAATTTGTCAGATGGGAATGAAATTGCCTCATAACTCTCCAGATGTGAAGAGCATCACTGCACAAAATTACGTACTTGTCAAAGCAAGGGGGAATTTATGTTGGTGTTCCTGAGATGTGATTTTATTCAGTCTATTTCCTTTGTGCACATCACAGCAACTAGAAAGACAAAAACAGCTAGTTTATGTATATCTCCTTTTTTGCCTCCCCCCCTTCCCTTTTTTTTTTTTTTTTTTTTTTTTTTTTTTTTTTTTTTTTTTTTTTTTTTTTTTTTTTTTTTNCCTCTGGTGATTTTTTTTTAGCTTCTATTTTTCCCTTTTGTTTTCTTATCCCCCTCCCCTCCCTCCTTTTATCTACTGCTTATTGCTAGTGACAGTAAACTTCATCCAACAACACTCTGATGAGAGCAGCAATGATTCTACCAGCACCAGGCACTTCAGACAAGTGCTACAGTAATTTTCCCCATGGAGCACAGAGAGAGGTGTGGCTTCTCTCCTGCTTAGGAAAGGTGTTTGTTTAGGAACCTGCAGCGTTTCTCACAGACAACCAAACCATGATTTCGTTTGATATTTTTGCTTTATATTCCAATATTTCAATTTAAACTCTGTGCGTTTTCCCTCCAAGGCTCCTGCAGTCAAACGTTGTGGTCAAACTCACCAAAAAAAAAACTTCTCCCAGGGATGTCCAAGCCCAGTTTCTTTGTGCTGTTGTTAATGATGTTGTTGGCAGGTTTTGTGCAGTGTTTCTTGCCTTAGTTCAAAGCTCTGGTGTTAAATGGAGTCTAAAACTTCATTTAGGGTGAATAAACCACTCTGAATTCCAGCTCCTGCTGGCCATCACCATTTTGAAACATCTAGAAAATTTCAGCTCTTTAATCCCCTTATTTGTGTTTCTCCAAGACACACAAGATGGTTTTAAAACCAGAATTAATGGGGGAAAGGACACTGAGCCAAATTCATGATGGACCTCTGGACCTCCCCTAAAACCTGGGATGGCTCCTCCCATTTAACTGGGAATTTTAGGTACAGGATGGGAAGAGATCCAGACCCATCAGTGCCCCGTTATCCCTGACCTAGCACAGCCCAGTTATCACAATCAAAATCTTCCTCTTCTTTTATTTTCTTCTCTCTCCTTTGTTTTCCTCCCCTCTCTGGCGTTTCCTTTGGGAGCTGCAGTTCCCTTCCCGACCTGTGTTTAAGGCCAGCCATATCCTGGGTGCTGAAAGGGTAAATTTTGGGACAAAGGGTAAATTTTGGGTTCCTGGCACACCAAGACACTCCAGAGATTTACAAGTAAAAGGAATTCTCTCAGTTATGTAAGAGGAGGTGATGAGCTGAGGATGTCAGGATTTTTCAAGGGGAATATTAGAACAAAATATTTATCTGGGCATTAAATTTTCTGGGAGATTATAAATTATTTTAAGTGTTAAAGCCCAACTTGGTCCTGTCTCTGCTGAGAAAGCACCTGTAAAAAAAAATACATTTGAACCAGTTCTGAGGCTGGTTTTAATGTGCTAAAAACCTCCATCACCGATGAGGAGAACACCTTGGAGCTCTGGTAGGGCAAAGTCTGTGCAGATCCTCCTTGTCTCTTTTGATATCTCACTGGAGCTCCTCGTGTGCCCTTCCAGGAATTCTCCTTGTGCAGTCAGGGCCAAGCTCCAAAAATAAACACAGGGTGACTGTGCCCCTTCCTCACCACCCCTGGGCAATGAAATAATGCCTGGAGAGTGTTTATTCACCAGGACATAGAGACTTTGTGCTCCTTATTGGCCCAAAAAATGTGAATATTTCCTTTCTTTCATCGTGTTCTGCTCCAACAAAGTGTCTGTGTGTGAAGCAGTGAGTTAATATTGATATCCATCAGCGTTTTATCCTGGTGAGAGTGTAAAATACTGGCTGAGAAGGAGGAAAAAGAGCTGCTGGAGCCATCCCAAAGGTTTCTAAAAGCAGTTTTCCCTGTGGTACATGGGGTATAAAATTATCCCCGTGTTGATGGAGCTGGAGGTTGCTCAGAGCAGCCTTGAGAGGCCTCCTGGAAAAGCAGCAAAGCAAACGGCAAGCCACATATTGTAAAGTAACAAGAAGAATTTTTATTATTGCTTCTTTTTTTTCCCCCCCCACTCCCCCCTTTTGTATTTTTCTTACCATTTTGATCAGGTGTACATTGTTTATAACCCCTCGTTTACCGGCCCCAAATATCATTACAACGTCTGCACCGTGATCTATGTTCGGTTGTTACCCTTTTAATGGATAAAAAAAAAAAAAGATTTAAGTACTTCATTCTGTAGCATTTTGACAGCTGTTAGCCATCATTTTTCCATTCACCTGCATTTAGCAATCCCATAAAAGGGAGGCAATCTCGGGAACTAACAAGAGCTGGGCACTGCAAGGTGATAATTCTGCATCACTTTGGCCTATAAATACCTGCCAGGCTTGGGGGCTGAGTCAGCAGTCTGTAACAAAGTGGCAGCCGTGCCCTTTTATCTGTGTGAGTGTTTCACAGCAATTGGACTATCAGCCCCTGCAGTGAAAATCCATAGTATCGATCAGGCCATTTCTCCACTGTAATTCTTTTGTAGGAAATCCCTGATGACAAATTTTATCTGCACCACTTTTTGATTGCTGGTTTGATGTAAGCGATCTCCAAGGGCAGAGTTAAGCTCCTTGGCCGTTCCACGTTATCAAGCACCAGCTTTATTTACTGAAACTGCACTTGTGGTCACCAACCAAAATAAAAAAAAATAAAAAATAATAAAAAAAAATAAAAAAGGGAGAGAGAGAGGAGAAGGAGGAGGAGGAGGCTGAAAATTAAAGGCAAAATAATATTTCAAGGTGTGAGAGAGAGGGGNGGGAGAGAGAGGGGAAGGAGGAGGCAGAGGAGGCTGAAAATTAAAAGCAAAATAATATTTCAAGGTGTGAGAGAGAGGGGGTGGAATCGCTTGTATCGGCTGGTGGATTGTTAAGTAAAAGCATGTCCTGCATTAATAAATGCACAAGCAGGAGAAATATGTTTGGATAAAAATATCTGGCATGGGGATTGGGCTTGGAGCTGATCCCACAATCTTTCCTTCATGGGAATGGTGCCACATTCCCCCCTAGGACCCTGCTGGGAGCTCACTGTGCCCATCAGTGAGCAGGATGTGATTTCATTCCATTCCCAAACTGATTTTACTCCTCAGGGTGCTCAGGGCAGGGGGTTTGCTGTTGTCGTCAGAGCTGAGGTGTTTCTCTGTCTCCAGGGACATGGGCAGGTTCTCCTCACACTCCAGGACAAACCTCTGGCTGAAATCTGCTCACAGCAGAAATTAGTGGTACCACCCTGATGCTCTTTAACCTCCAAATTTAACCTGGAAACCCCTCCAAAGGCAGCTCACGGATTTCCAGAGTCCCTCAGCTGAGTGAGGGATGCTGCAGAACACAGAAATGCAAACAGAGCACAGGAACTCAAAATTTGCTCCAGCTTTGATTTCAAGGTAGTCTATTGTCTTCAGCAGAGCTATCACACATTACCCCTTGCACAGCCTAAATTTCTGCCTGGCTGCTGAGTGAATTCCTGAACCCTCAGGGAGTGAATTCCTGCTCCTCAGAGCAGTCACAGCACGTCTGGGGGTTACTCACTCTGACTCTGCAGAGATGTTTTCCACTCTGACTCTGCAGAGATGTTTTCCTTTTTGCTGAAGTAATGCAGCATGAAGCAGGGAAATGATGTCTCCTGTTTTCCTGAGTCACTGACGTGTCCCAAACACGGCACGTGGAGTCCTCAGGATCACCGATGGAAAATCCTCCAGCTCCAGTTTGGATTTTTCTTTTTTTTTTCACCCAAAGCACAAAACTAAAAATAACTTTGCTTAGCAATGAGATCTCCACGGAGGAAATATCTGTTTGTGCTGCTGGGCTCCTGCCTCTGACTGTGTCACTCTGCTAAAATTCAGCTGCCTGGAAAATGTATGTCTTTGGCTGGGAACATACATCCAGAGGTGTGTGTTTACTGAGCAGCAGATATTGGATTAGGCATGGGGCCAGTCCAATTCCATGACTGCAACCTTTGAGAAATTGTCTGATTAACACTGAGAGGAATAATTGTATGTGAAAGGAATGGTAAACATTCCCCCACTAGAATGGATTTTTCAGCAAATAATGGGAAATACCTTGTCCATTCAAAACCCCATCCCAAGGAAAGCATTTAAATCATTTTCTTAAGCAATAGGTCAGATTAAATAAATTATTAGCAAGTAAGTATTGAGAATAATTGGGATTATTTGGGGAGAAACTGTTTTGGCTTTTTATACAATTGAGCACATTCCAAGGCTGAGTAAGTTCAAAGTTTGCAAATTCAATTCGTAAAAGTGAAATCATAAAACCCAAAGAGAAGACAATAAGATTTCCAGGGGGAGCTGAACAAATTTAAAAATCAATGAAATCCTTTATGTAAGTTTTATGCACTGCACATCTCTCCCCAAGATTTCTGATATAATTTAGTGAACTTAATTCAAAGCACGCAGTTTAACCCAAACTCTGTTATTATTATTGGTGAATTACCATAAATCCCAACCCAATCTTGCCCTGTGCTCAAAAGGTTTTTAATGTTATTTTTGACAAGATTGACCAAGGTAAAAATGGGTGGACTGGATTTTCCTGGAGGCCTTTTCCAACCTCAGTGATCCTGGGATTCTTTGTTAGGGCCTTCCACGTCAACTCTGAGGCACCGATATTTGAAAAAAAATTATAATTGTTTATAAATTATTTGGATTTATTTTACATTTTATCTTTAAATTGACTCCTGATGGAAAGCACTGGGTTGACACCAGCAGAAGCTCCTTTTTGGGGGAGATATGGACAAGTGCTCACTCTGTGCTGCCCCAACCCATGTCACTCACAGCACTGAGCAACCACCAGTTAATGATGATTTCCCAATTTCCCAATAATTTCCCAATTATTCCTAATCTGGGCTAGACTGGAACCAGTGACCCCACAAGAGTCTGGATCCCATTAACAGCTCCCTAAACCAGCCAGTCCCAAGGTGTTTGATTGTTATCAATGCAACCAAAGAGCTTGCCTTCACTCTCCTTTATTTCTTTTTATTTTATTTTTTTTTAACTGCTTAAAATGAAGGGTGGGGAGGTATTGAAATAGTCAATTTGCAGTTTTCTCTGGATCTCTAATGCCACGTCTGGAGGAGCAGTTTTCATTTGCACTGGGAATGCCTCCTGCTGAAATGAAATTCTCTTCTCTCAGCCCTCGATGCCTTGTCTGGCACTGATGGGTTTTGCACACCTGGACCTCCACAATCAGTGAAAACTGCCCTGATTCTGCCTGGCAGGACATTACAGCACAATCCCAGACCCTCGGGATGATTCCTGGGGTATCCTCAGTGTTATGGGAGTGAACCAGGCAAAAAATGAGTAATTAAATCCTAATTTCTATCTGCAGAATACCTCAGAATATCAATTATGTATTTATATTATTTTTATTTATTTATTATTATTATTGTTATTAATTAATTTTTATTTATTTTATTTAATTATTATTTTATTTATATTATTATATTATTTATTTATCATTTTATTTATTTATTTATTTAATATTTTATTTATATTATTTTACTTTATTTATTTATTATTCTATTTATATTATTATTTTTATTATTATTATTATTTTCAGTCTATTCTCAGANATTATTTTACTTTATTTATTATTCTATTTATATTATTATTATTATTATTATTATTATTTTCAGTCTATTCTCAGATAGACTAATATTAAATAATTTTTATTATTTTAGTATATTCTCAGAAAGAAAAATACTGAAACACTTGACATTTTCAGCAGGGCATATTGGTCTGTTTGATAGCAGCACTGATGCACCTCATACCAAGAGTGGCCAAAAGTTGGGCTCAGTGATCTTGGAGCTCTTTTCTAAAGTTAAATAATTGTGTGACCCTGTGAAGGGCTGGCAGGGAAGGAGAGGACAGTGCTGGGGCTGCAGGTTCCCCCCTTGGGCTGGTTTGTGTGTTCTCAAGAACCTCCTTGCTCATGGCAGAAAAGACAACACCACCTTTGTACCTGAATATTAAAAACCCACCCCAGTGCAGCATCCCCCAGCTGCAGGGCTGGACGGTTAATGTTGTGGTTTGAAAGCAAAACGAATGAGAGGCTCCAAGTCAGAGATATAATTTAATAAGAAGAAAGGTAAAAAGGTAAAAATAAAATAAAATATAATTAAATAAATGCAATAACACAAAGGA
>SWJQ01000980.1:18439-29000 GCA_007252995.1 Zosterops borbonicus
CAGATTCTCTCCAGGTGGGAATGCTTGGCTCCTCCCCCTGGGCATTGGGAGCATCTCCCAATGGGATGAGGAGTCGTGCAGTGGCTCCTTGATGGCCCATTAAACAGAGAGAGCTCCTGGAGGGAGTTCCCTGTGAGTCCTGGGCAAGGCATTGATGGGCCATGAGCAGAAGAGCCCAAAGGAGGGGCCTGGGAAAACACTGCCCCACCTGGTTCCAACAGCTCATGGGGATGGGGATGGAATAAATACTTTGTGCACATCCTACACTGCAACCCAGGACAGTTAATTCGCACATTTTTAGGCTAAAACATAAAATTTATCAACACTCTGATGCACCTTGGTGACACCTGTGGACAAAAAGTGTCAGCTCAGGATGGTTGGTGACCCACCACCTGTCTGGCTCACCACTGCATTAGAGAGACCCACTGAGAGAGCAGGAAAATTTCACTTTCTCCTCCAAATTTCTGGTGCTTTGGGGCAAATTCAGCGTTTTCATTAACATTTCAGATAAGGCTGGAAGGAGCACAGGCATTAATGCAGATTACAGGCCAGAAATGCTAAGCAGCAGCAGCAGCAGCAGCTTCCTTTGATCTGCTGAGATATGTCAGTGCTAAATATTTCTGCAGCCCTGAAAAAAGGCAGCGTGGAGCCCTTGTCCAGAAAAATGGGAATTCAGCCACCCTGGGCACTCCTGTGGTCCTGCAGCTCAGAATTTGGGGCTGATCCAAGTGAATCCCCATTTTTGGCAGGGTTAGCAGAGATTATCATCCCATATCTCAGTGTGTGAGCAGAACCCCTTTGAGGGGCTCGTTTCAGGGCAGGTTTGTATCTTAAATTCCTGTGTTCTCCTTCAGAAAATGCACCAGCAGCACAGTAAAGCACTTTCCAGAGGAGAAAATCAAACCTGGATCCCCCATTCCCACCTGAGTGTTCTCACTCTGGAATCTCAGTGGCCATTGATGCTGTCGTTGTTTTAAAAGAAAGAACTTGAGCCCTTCTCTCCTACACCAGAAGAGGTTCCTGAGCAGGAGAGAGCAGGAAAGGAAAGGAATATTATTCCTGCAGGCAGGATTTATCCTATTTATTTCCTCATTTCCTGGATTTAGGTTTCTGCTCTTCCATTCGTGGTTTTGGCCCTGTTCTCATGGCTCTGGTTCAGCCCAGATCCTTTATAAAACGTTGAGATGCCTGGCCAATATATGATTTTACTAGAATTGTCTCAATTTAAGCTTTAAAATGGAATTCTTTATTTACAAGGACCTCGAGATTAACAGTGTTCAGTGGTGGGCTCAATACATGGGGAATTACTCAGCTGGAATTTACAGCTGAGACTCTGCTCAAGTGCAGATCTCTGACTTAAACCTGCAGAGTGAAACAAGTGGATTAAAATTAAAATTTGTGTAGATGTTTCCTTCCTGATGTGAGACAATGATTCCTTTGGGCACAAGAGCATTTACCTGGGGCAAACCAAAACTGTGGGAATGTATCTCCCAAGGAACTGAATCAATGAGCTGGTGAGTTGGTTTTTTTTCCCTTTAAAACCCTGATGATATTAATTATGACTGTAAACTGCAAGTCTATTTTCATCAGACCTGTCTCCCACCATCAAACAAACACAGCCCAATGTCAAATTATTGAAGTGTCCCAGCTGCCGGAAATTCCCCTTCCCACCTTCCGAGTGTTTTTCCTTCAGCACGAAATAACAAGAGAGTCCCGTGTGTCTGTACCAGCCCTGCCAGTGCTGTCTGTAAAAGTCGTGTCATAACCTCAATCAATCACTCAGCACTGGCCAAGGCTGGGGGAGATGATCCACAAATCCTCCTGCCCGCGATTTGTACTGCAGGAAACAACGCGGTGCTGCCTGACAGCAGCAGCAAAACTCTGCAGAAAGAGGCCAAACCACCAAAAAAATCCCTTCCTGTAACTCCTGGGGATGCATCTATTTCCACATGTGTAGGAGCATCCATGGAGGGCAGGGAGAGGGAACTCTGCAGAGCTGAGATATTCTAGAATATGTGGATTTATTGCAAGGGTCGTGGGTAAAAAGGGCTTTGCCTTCAGCCACCAGCCTGGGCTGGAGGGAACCCCAAAGAGAGAGGGAGAGAGAGGGGGTGAGGTGAGGGAGGTAAAAAATCTAAGAGGGGTAAGAGAGGAGTAAGAGAGAGATAAGAGTAAGAGAGAAGTCAGAGTAAGAGAGAGGGAGTGGCAAGAGAGAGCAAGGACCTTGTTCCAATCCATTCTATCTCCTTTCGTGTTGAATATTCTAATTTACAGTGTGTTGGGGCATCCGAGGATTACAGGGACAAGGAACTCTGCAGAGCTGAGATATTCTAGAATATGTGGGTTTATTACAAGGGTCGTGGGTAAAAAGGGCTTTGCCTTCAGCCACCAGCCTGGGCTGGAGGGAACCCCAAAGAGAGAGGGAGAGAGAGCTAAGAGAGAGTTAAGAGGGGTAAGAGAGGTAAGAAGAGTGGTAAAAGGCAAGAAGAGTGCAGGGGTCAGAGTAGTGGGAGAAAAAGGTCTAAGAGTGAGATAAGAGCAAGAGAGAGGTAAGAGAGAGAGTGAGGACCTTGTTCCAATCCATTCCATCTCCTTTTGTGATGAATATTCTAATTTACAGTGACCAACCAATACAAGACACACAATCCTATAGAATCTCCACACAGCCTATAAGAACTACTACATTACCATGTGTTATATCTTAAACTCTAAAAACGACTCTTTAGACTTTTCTGTTTTGCCACATTGACCTTTGGATCCCTCAGCCAGCAGAAGGGGATTGTTCAATCCAAAGGGATTCTCCTCCAGCTGCCCAGGCTGTTGTTCTCAGGTTATAGAGTAACTAAGACTCAATATCCTACAACTCAAAGTAACCTTCCATTTCTATTTCCATTATAGGTTTCATATTTTCAGGATCTTTTGCTAAGCAATCATATTTATAAGGTTTCCCTGATTCACCTTCCCCAACACACATGGAGCCACCAAGTGCCAGGTGGAATTTGGGTGGCACTTGGAGAATTTAATCTTTTTTTTTTTTTTTTCTTGCTCATGAAAACGTTAGATTTTTAGATTGGAAGATATTTCACAAATTAATCCATCTGTTATGGAATAATGAAGTGCCACCGACCACTCAGAGCCATGGAGAGCACAGCCTGTGGATCCTGAGCTTTCTTAGACTGGATATTCAAAATTTATGTGTCTGCCAGTCAAGATATAATAAAATGCAGAAACATGCTTGTAAAAAGAAATGTGATATTTACTGTTCAGCCATGTAATATCCTCGACTTATACAACTCCCTTGAGGATATCTCAATGTTACTGGAGGAATAGTTTCCTTAGACATGCTCCCTTTTCCTCTTTTCTAGTTCTCCTCTTCCCTTTTTGCTATTTTCTCTTCTCTTTTTGCTAATTTTCTAATTCTCTTTGGAAAGTGCCAACCCTTATATTGCAATAACTAGAAATTAGTAGGGTTTGGGAGTTAATAGTGGGTTTATTTGAATTAATTTGTGATATAAAACTGAAGAGCAGTTTAGAGGGTGTAAATTTAAGACCACGGAGGATTTAGATTTGAGTTATTTGAGCCAGTCTGAGCACAGCCTCTGTGGGATTCCACCATCACTAATCAACCCAAGGAAAGGCAGGATTGGGGCCTTTCAGTGTTTTCCTGCTGATTTCAGCCAGTAGAATTCTGGCTGTGTTTTCCAAGCAAACTTTGGGAATCACAGATCTTTTGCCTGCAGGTCAGTGGTTAAAGGAGGGGTCAGGCTGTGCCCAAACTGGAATTCAGCTCTGGATTTAGGATCCTCCTCAGGTGTCTCTGTTATCCCAACGTGCAGGTCGCTGTGTCCGTCAGTCTGTCTGTGTGTGCAATGCTGAAGGGAGGCCAGTGTCAGGTCTTTGAGGAGCCTCAGTGAAACTAAAACCATTTAATGGTGAAATAACAGAGGATACACCCTGCTGCACACTCTGTAACTTCAGCTCTCCCTGCTTTTATCACTTTCCTCGCTTTTATGATGTGTGCAGTGAAAAAAAAAATTTAAAAATTAAAAAAAAAAAAATCTCGTGGATGGAAGTTCAAGTTTTCCTGCAAAAATTCTGAAATGTGGAGATCAGCATGGGCCCCTCTGCTGCACCTCAAAGGTGGACACCAGCTGGGGCCAGGAAGGGGCTGCATTCCCCTCAAACCTGCCTCCATCCCAATAAATTTGGGGTTTGGGGAAATCCCCACATGGTGATGGACCAAGGAAGAGGCTGTGGATCTACTCCTGAAGCTCCACTGCTCGGTGCAGTCAGTCTGGAGGAGATGGAGCTGCTCCTGCAGCATCCACAGAGGCCACACCGTGTGCCAGATTCGCTCCGTGGATTTCTCTCCTCTCATTGCCTTGAGCACAATTACAAATACATTATGCAGTGTGAATTTTCACCCTTTTTTAGCATTCCCGCGGTGCTGTGAACCACCAGCCTTTCCCCTCAGTGTGCTGGGTTGAAATTAGAGCGCTCCCCAAATATCCTGCTGCCTGTTCCATCCCTCCATGACCCACCGAGGGGACACCACCACCACCAAATGCTTCCCCTGACGGGCTTCAGTCACTCACATCCACCAGATCTTCTGCCCTCAGCTTTCAGAGCGGTCAGGAATCCAGGCTGCTGCTGCTCCCAGGTCAGCACACAACGAGCTGCTGCCAGAGACAGCTCTTGATTTTCAACTGGGGGGACAAAACGCAACAAAACCAGCTCCATTTATCCACTGGGATGGGCACACACTTCTCCCTCCTCCTGCTCGTTGCAGCCTTTAATGTGTATTTTTGCATGCTCTGGCTGCATCCTTTAATGTGCATTTTTGGGCTCTCTGGATGCATCCTTTAAGATGCATTTTTGGACTTTTTGGCAGCATCCTTTAATGTGCATTTTTGGACTCTCTGGCTGCATCTTTTCCTGTGCATTTTTGGACTCTCTGGCAGCACCCTTTCATGTGTGTTTTTGGACTCTCTGCAGCATCCTTTAATGTGCATTTTTGAACTCTCTGGCTACACCCTTTAATGTGCATTTTTGGGCTCTCTGGCAGCACCTTTTCATGTGTGTTTTTGGACTCTCTGGCTGCATCTTTTCCTGTGCATTTTTGGACTCTCTGGCTGCATCTTTTCATGTGCATTTTTGGACTCTCTGGCTGCATCCTTTAATGTGCATTTTTGGACTCTCTGGCTGCATTTTTTCCTGTGCATTTTTGGACACTCTGGCAGCACCTTTTCATGCGTGTTTTTGGACACTCTGGCTGCATCTTTTCCTGTGTTTTTTTGGACTCTCTGGCTGCATCTTTTCCTGTGCATTTTTGGACTCTCTGGCTGCATCCTTTAATATGCATTTTTGGACTCTCTGACTGCATTTTTTCCTGTGCATTTTTGGACACTCTGGCAGCACCCTTTCATCTGTGTTTTTGGACTCTCTGGTAGCACTTTTCAATGTGCATTTTTGGCAGGAAGGGCCTGCTCAGCACCAGCAGAGCATCGAGCAGGCCCGGCCTGTGCTGTCTGCAACAGAATTTGACAGGAATTTAGCAAAGCTCAGGCTGAGGATTGAGAGGCCGTGATCAATTCTGACAACGTCCTGCTCTGCTCAATATTCTCCCTGGAGTGCCTGGATCCGAGTGCCAGCACAGAGCATTTCTCTCCCAAGTTCAAGAGGGGAGATGTAAACACAGGCCGTAAAAGACCTGCATGTCTGCAGCTTGTAGGGGTCGTAATTCTTCCCAGCAAAGTTACCTTTCCTGTTTCTATGAATTACTCTTACATTCTTGTAAGAGATACGGTTTGAGGTATTTATGGCGCATTCAATTCTGCTATCATTGATTTACTGGGCTAAACCTGCTCCAGGATATGATGTAAAGCCCCTAATTCCAAAAAAACTCTTCCATCTCGGCGAGAAGAGCATTTTCTGCCCTGCTGCCCTCCAGCAGATGACCAAGGGAGATAAACAGAGGGCACTCCACTCCCCGGTTGCAATGTGCTTGGTGATGTGAAGGAATCAATCAGACAAAAGCAGATTATTAGAGTGTCTGAGAGAGATCAAACATTGCTGGCATCTTCACCCACACACGGTTGATTTACAGGCGAGCTGATAAAGTGCTGCAGCTCACTGTCAGAAGTACATGACAGCTCCTCTAGCTCTATGGATAAATTATTGCTGAAGCCCATGATAACATTTCTCCACCTAGCAACCAAACATAACAGGATGTGGCTTTTAGCACCGGGAGCCAGGATGATACAAAGAGAAAACACAGAAACTCTTCAGGCAGGGAGGCAGCACACGGGGAAGGCGGGCAGGGAGAGATTTTCACACACACATTCACACAGGAGGGGGATGTGTCTGTCCTGGCTCTGCCCATGGAAAATTGGCCAGGTTGGAGCAGCCAAAATTGGGATTAAAGGAAGAGGTTTTAATGGGGTGTGGGTGGTGGGGCTGCTCCTCTCCCCTGAACACCCCTCAGACCCCCCAGCCATAGGAAATATCAGTTATTTCCTTTAATAAATAAACTCATCGTGCTTTCAATCAAAATAATCCGATTTTTGAGGTACGGCGCTAAAGAAAGATGCAGTTCAGATACTCTATTTTTATCTTATAAAATAATAAGTGATATAATCTGCTGAATATTGCATCATGGCTATTAGACAGCGGGGCTGTGCTCAAAAATTAAGTTGGGTTAATTAGAGCATGTACTATATGCCTATAAAAGACTAAATCAGGCTCTGTCTCGGGAGCCAGACGTGAGTGCTTTTCACAAACTGGGAATGTGACCCTGACAACTTAAAATCTAAAGTATATTGAAAGTACTCACAGGTTAGAGGTTCTGCTGCCTCAGATGCCTTTCATAAATTCTCTGGCTTTGAAATGCACTTCCTTATTTAAATTTTTTTTTTTCTTTTTTCGCTCTTTGTTGCTCTATCAGAAGTCATCCCACAGAAGAGTAGGGAAATGAATATGGAAATAACTGTGTGAAAGAAATTATGGAACCTGTTTATCTGTGCTGTTCTGCCAAAATGAACAATCAGAAAATATGAATTTGTTTTCTTTTTTTTTTCTTTTCTCCTTGTGGCTTTTTCAGTTACAAGAATTTAGCAAAGGTGAGAGGTAAGTGAGAAATTCCGAGATGTAATTTGATGAGATCCCTGAGGTAATTCTTTATCCTGTTTGTTCGTTTGTCACGTTAAGGGCTCGGTGCTGTTCATCTGCACACAGACCCAAGCCCAGGCTGCATTTGGAGTTTTTGGGGGTTTTTTTGGGTGGCTGTTGGGATGGGAGGTGGCCCCAACTCCTGGGCTGCCCCAATTAACCCTTTTGACCTGATGGAATGTTTTCCCCACTCACATCCCTGATCCTGCACCCCTTCCCTTTCCACCTGCCGAGGGCAAGGGTGGGTTTTGTGCTTATTCCTCACATTTTAAATCCCCATCTCACCTTCCCACCCCTTCTTGTGCTCCTCCAGCCACATTCCAGGACATTTTTTGTGGGATTTTACTGGGAGGATTTTCCAGAGCAACTCTTGCAAGAAGCCAACAGAAATTGCGCGGTTTAATCCTCGTGTGCAGCATTGAAAAATCACCCATAAATATTTCACCATTATGTTTTATTATTACAGTCAAATTTGTTTTATGCACTTATTATTTAAGGGATAATAGGGCAGGTGTCCCGTTTTATGAGGCAATAATCTGGTTCACGTTTGGCTCCGTAGTTTATCCCTCCCAGAGAGCTGCATTATCGCCAAGGCACACGGGGAGCTTGTCTTATTATAGTAATAATAATAATAATAATAATAATAACAACAACACCTTCTACTCCTGCAGCACCTTTCCTCTAGAACCCCGAGCGTTTTATAAATCTGATTTGATTTTTTGACAACTCGGGGGTCATCTCAAGGATTATTTCAATACCGCCAGCTCTGGAGTGAGGATGGAAACCAGACTTTGGAGCACCAGATCTCCTCCCCTGGATCTCTGGAAACATTTGGGGTTTATCTCTGTCTCACTCAGATATCTGGGGGTGCAGGGGGTGAAGCCCAGTTCTGATGGATGTCCTTGACTGTGGCACCACAGGTTCAGATATTCTGGGGGTGGAACTTTAATTCAGGTGTCAGATGCCCTTAATTCGATGCCCTTTAATTCAGATGTCAGAGATGCACCACAAACCTGCTCTGGGGAATTGGGAGGCAGGAATAGCTTCACATTTATGGAATATTTGCTCGACACCAGATCCAAGGGGAGGGATGGATTCCACTGGGCAAAGTTGCCTTTCCAGGTGATTTTGGGTGATGTGTCCTCAGCACAGCCAGGAAATGCTGTCACACACAGGGGCTGCTGGCAGGAGAAACCAGTCTGAATTCCCCTGTTGTGCTGGTAAATTAGCTCTGGCTGACACTCTCTGTTTATTAGATTATATATATTATATATACTATATATATATATTATTATATATATTATATATACTATATATATATTATTATATATATTACATTATATATAATATAATATAATATAATATAATATAATATAATATAATATAATATATATATTATATATAATATATATAATACAATATATTATATATATATTATACACATTCTATAATATACATTATAATATATAAATTATAATATTCTATATATTATATACATTATAATATTTTGTATTATATACATTATAATATTTTATAATATTTATAATATTTTATAGTATTTATATTGTTTATATTTATAATTTTTATTATAATTTTTTCTATTATTTATAATATATTATATATAATGTATTATATGATTTTTATATAATTTATACTATATAATAATATATAATTATATTATATATAATAAAATTTATATATTTATATATTATATATGTTATATATATTATATTATATTATATTATATTATATTATATTATATTATAATATATATTATAATATATATTAGATATATATTATGGAGAGAGATAGATTAGATTATATACTGGATATTAATTATATATATCAGATATTAGCTCTATGCAATGTGTTAGCCATGCTCAGGTTGCTGTTTTTTCCCTGAACACCAGGGTAGAAAACTGAAGGTGCCTCCAGTGCCAAGCCCCAATTCCCAGCCCTGGAATGAGGCACAGAGCCCTGGTTTTCCCTGGATGGGCTGACGTGTCCTGGCTGCTCTCAGCCCTCCAGCCAAGGTGAGTCCAGAAATTATTTCAGAGTTTGGCATTCCAGGTTTTCCCTCAGAGCCAGCCCCTCCTAGAGAAATATTTCCAAACTGAAATGAGGTTTGCATTTTATTAAAAGCAAAAAGAGGATTTACCTATAAATATTTCTGAGGTTTTTGCCCCTGCTGTTGCTTCTCTTTTAGATTTTTTTCTTCCTTTTGTTCTCTTTCTTTCCAGAAAGGCAAAAAAACCCGGGGATGTTTGGCTGTAATACGAGTATCTAATAATTTCCAGCAATAGAAGTGGTTTATTTCTACTTGAAAGTTGAAGCCAGCTCTGATGAAGTTATATATTCTTTGATTAAATAAGATGTATAAGGCTGAGTCTGCTCTCTCAACATCCCAGAGCCACAAGGGCTTTAGCTACTCACAGTCCGTGTTACTCATTCCTCCCTTATCCACAATCCCAGGCTGACCTAAAAAACTTTCCCAACTAATGCCTGACTGAAATTGCCAGATTTCCACATGAGGTCAGAATTTTACAATTTGAATTTTCCCCACGGTGTTGAGGGGGGAGAAAAAAAAAATACCTTTACAAGAAATTTCCAGAGCTTTTCTTACTTGTATCTTGCATGATTCGATATTCTCTGAATTTCTCTGAACTCTGATTTTCCTCAGTCTTGGAGGGAAAAAGGACTAAATTTCTGCCACTTTTACAGCTGATCAACCAGATATTTAAAATATTAGTGCCCAAGTTTACCAGCAGCTTCTTAAAAGGATTTTTATGAGTTTTTTTGAGTGCCTCAACACCTCCAAACGTTTCATCTCATTATATTTTTTGCATTGTGGTGAAGGGATAATGCTTTCATTAAACCCATCAGCCATTCACAAAAATATAGCCCAGTGCCACATTTACATCAGGAAAACAAATCATATTGTGCCTCAACTTTCCCCCATTAGGAGCTGGATGGATGTCTTGCCTCACCCAGGCAACGGGAGACGTCAAAAGTTCATTGGATTTACGGATTACAAATCACCAGTTGTCTCTCAAGCATTGTGCAAATGATCAAACGTTGTTTTATGGCACTCGGGGAACTGGCTGGGCAGGGATTCAGGCCTGTGCTGGAGCACCTTGTTGGCTTCAGCATCGAAATATCTGAAATGAGCATTTTAAAGGAGAAGAAGAGACGCCCTTTCTTCCTTCCCTGGACCAAAGTGGAGCTGAGTCCCCAATCTCCTCCCTCAAGAAGTGTTAAAATCTGTCCAGGGGTTGAGCACATCACATTTGGAGTATCTGCATCTAAATTGCCTCTTTGTTCATTTATTTGGGTTTGTTGGTGGATTTTTTGGTTGGTTTTTTAGGGGTTTCTTTGTTGGTTTTTTTTTTTTTTT
>SWJQ01000980.1:53760-64916 GCA_007252995.1 Zosterops borbonicus
TTGGTTTTTTTTTTTTTTTTCCTGGAAATAAAAGGAGATCTCAAGTCCACTGATCATCAGATAGACTTTCCTGTCCCTATTTCCAGTCGTGGATGTGCTGAGAGCTCACATCAGTTTAAAGATCCATGAATTCTCCTCTGTCACAACTCTGCCAAAAATCCTGAGGCTTCCAGTACCTGCAGCAGGAAGAGCTCAGCTCTGGGTCCCAGAGATGTCCCTGTGTGAGGAGCAGCTCGAGAGAGGCTCTGGGAGCTCCAGTGTGGAATACAATCCTGGAATGCTGCTGGAATCCAGCCCTGGCTCCCTCTCACCAGGATTTTTCACCACTGGAAGCTGCAGGAGGTTCCCCAAAAGGGTAAATTGGGGATGAGGAGGCTTTTAAAGCCCAGCAATACCTGAGAATAACGAACAGCACAGAAGAGCTGAGGCTGTTTGGCACTTTCCTGGAAGGTCTGTGCAGCAGAAGTTCAGTTCATTAACTGCTGCTGCTTCCTCCACAAGTCAGCTCAGATTGTTTTCCTGAAATCAGAGCTGGGCCCAGATGGCAGAGGTGAACCTGCCTTGCCAGCCTCCACCAACAGGAGATGCAGCTTCACAAACAATATTTATCCTCCCAAATCTCCATATCTCTCTCTCTCTCTCTCTATTTTTTTTAAGCTTATTAAAATTAAAAGCATGACCCGCCACATCACATTACATCAAAACATGATGTAACTTCTTAATTCAAAAGAAAGAAAGAAAGAAAAAAAAACGTTTTAATTTATGATTTCGTATTATGCCACAAAAAGCTTTTGTTTTCCCCAGAGCGACCATAAATTTTTTACAGTGACTGTTCCTCCAGCTCCTTTGGCAGAGTGGAGCAGCGAGAGTTGGCAAAAAGCAGATATTTAACAGCTCCTGACGAGCAGCTTATGAATCACCAGGCTGGGATGTTGGCACAGAGCTCCCTGCAGGTACCTCTGAAATCACCCAGCCTCCCTTCCCCTGCCCACTGTGACCCCAAGAGCTCCCCAGGCACCAACCCTGAGTCTCTCCAGCATTCCAGAATTTATATCCCTGGGGGAAAAGCTCTCCTGGATGTAAAGGTGTCACTGCAGCACCTGACAGGAGAAGGGGATGTCACCCTGATCTTTTTCAGCCTTCTGAGGTTTGTGTTTTTGTAGTGGAATTTCTCATGGATTTTCATGTAAACAAAAGTGATGTCATTATAAACTGTTATTTTTGTTTTTCATTCCTCTCTGGAGGAGGGACAATTGATGGACTTCTAGTTTGACCAGTGGGGTTGGAGAGGTGGAAACCTCATCGTCCAATCCATGGTCATTGTCCAAAATCTATATAAGTTGAAATGAAAAAGAAACTTCTCTCTTCTTGCCCTGATGACCTGACGGTGTGAGCCTTCCCAAAATCCCAGCTCCTTTTCCTTGGAAATCCTTGGAGCACATGTGGGGTTTTGTAAAGCCTTCCCAAAATCCCAACCCCTGAACTAAAACCTCTTCCTGGGACACAGATCCATGGAGCACACGTTGGGGTAAACCTTCCCAAAATCCCAATCCCTGAACTAAGAGCTTTCCCTGGGACACAGATCCCTGGAGCACATGTGAGGTTTTGTAAAGCCTTCCCAAAATCCCAGCCCCTTATAACTAAAACCTTTTCCTTGACACAGATCCATGGAGCACATGTGGGATTCTGTANGGTGGGATGTAAAGCCTTCCCAAAAGCCCAATCCCTTTTCCTGGGACACAGATCCATGGAGCACATGTGGGATTCTGTAAAATTTCCCAAAATCCCAAATCCTGAACTAAAACCTCTTCCTGGGACTGAGACCCATGGAGCACACATGGAGTTTGTAAAGCTTTCCCAAAATCCCAACCCTTGATCTAAAACCTCTTCCTGGGACACAGATCCATCAAGCACATGTGGAGTTTATAAAGCCTTCCCAAAATCCCAATCCCAAAGCTTTTTCTGGGACACAGTGTGGTTTGTTACACTGAGCACCCCAAAGAGGAATCACTCCTGTGCCAGTGCCTTTGGAATAGATCTGTTTGAGGTGGATTTTCCTCTTTGGAAGGGGAATTTCTAACCCTGTTGATGAGCTTTGGTGCTCATCCTGAATAACCCAAAGGTGATGGGAAGGTTCCCGCAGTGCTTTGGGTGTAAATGTGCACGAAGATCCTCCTCACACGTACAGGGTGAGTGAAAGGGGGACAGGGATTTGTCAGGTTCAAGGTGTAGGTGGCACTTTGGGTGCCCCAGTGAGAGCCAAGGCACAGGGCTGTGACACATTTCTCATGAGAATCCTGGAAGATTCTTGTTGTAAGAGGACACGGAAAGAGCCCGTCAGGATGGGAGATGAAAAGGAAAAAGGGAACTTTATTTTGAGAATCTCAATTTATATAGTTCTTGGGATTTGGTCAAGGATTTGGGAATGAGAGGAACACCCCTCTGACCCCAGTGGCCAACTCAGAACTCCATCACTTTGTCCTTCCCCCTGGAAAGGAATGTGTTCACCAAACATCACTCTGTTTTTGTTACAATGCCTGAGAACTCTCCAATGCAAGAATGAAAACATCAGAAGGCTGAAAAATCAAAGCAACAGATTCTCTGCTCCACCTCAGTGTCCACCAGGGGAAAGTTCTGCCCCACAACCTTCCCATGGGGCAGGA
Organism: Zosterops borbonicus; assembly: GCA_007252995.1. Classification (NCBI taxonomy): domain Eukaryota; kingdom Metazoa; phylum Chordata; class Aves; order Passeriformes; family Zosteropidae; genus Zosterops; species Zosterops borbonicus. The sequence goes on from SWJQ01000980.1 coordinate 56,424, forward strand.
AACCACTCCTGGGGTCCTCCCTACACGGAGCCCCTTTTCCATGACTGTCCTTTCCCCCAGTGAGGGATTGAGGAATAACCTGGGTGGGTTTTACACGAGATCACACCCTCAGTGGTGCCACCACTGTGCAAACCTGCACCAGCAAAGCTGAAATGCTCAAAATCCACCCCTAAAATGTGCTTTAAGCCCCTCCAAAGCCTGGAGGACACCTGGACACTGAGAGGAGATGGAGGAGCTCTCAGGTGAGTGGATGGAGATGAGATAAAAACCTCCAAACTCTCTTCCAAATGTGGAAGGAATGATCTGGGATGAGACTCCTCTTGACTTGACACGGGAGGTTTCAAGTTTTGTGGCATCTTACATTATTGTTTAAATTTGTTTCAGGCAAGAAACACACTTTTTAAGGCCAGGAATACAGATTTTGTGAGATGCCAAGACACCTGAAAAGCAAGAATACAGATTGTAGGATGAATATTTCACGGAGTAATTATTTAAATATATTCAAGTAGGAACATCTTTAGATCCCTAAATTTAGTATTCCTTAAAAACATAATATTACAATAAAATCCAGCCCGCTCTCACATTGTTCCTACAATCCCAATCCTCTGTCTGAACCTGATGGCTTTTTAAAATTGTGTCTTGGTCACTCATCCAAAGTGTCTCATTGATATTTTTGCCCCAGACTTTAATTTTTGGCACAGCACTGGCACATTCTGAGCACCTGGAGCTCCCAAAACACAGGGCTGCTGTGGGGATGGGGCAGCTGCTGTTCCCTGCAGAGATCCCTTGGCTCAGGGGCTGTTGGAGCCCTGGGCACTGAGAATTCCAGACTTTCTGTGCTCACAGGCTCTGACCCCCAAGCAAACACTGCATTGACCTGAGAATGTGACAAAGGCTTCCAAAATTAAATTATAGAACTGGCATTGTGAGTGTGGAGTTTGAATAGAAGTGTGTGATAGCACAGGGGGGAAATCTCAGAGTTTAAGGGTTTAGAATATTGTAATATAGATATAAAGCAAGGTGGAGGATTTAGGGCTGAGTCCTTGTTTTTCAGCTTCTTCTCCATGGTTTGGGTGGTATTTTGTAATTGGGTAGAAAAGTGGGATTTCACAAGGAGCAACCCAGAGGCTGAGAACCACCACCACGAGAGAAGTGACACCACTCCAGTGCAGGGGAAAGGAGGGAAGGTTGGAGGAGCTGAGAGCCCTGGAGATGCTGCTGGAGGAAGGAGGTTGTGTTACATATACATAATGCAAGATTAAGGTTTTAAGGCTGAGGCTGAGTCCTTGTTTTTCACCTTCTCTTCATGGCTCTGGGTGGTGTTTTGTAAACTCTAAAGAGACTTTTCTCATCCACCTTTTCCCTGATGCCTTGGCAGGGTGGAGAGGGGCTGCACCCTTGGCTCCTTTTGTTTTCTGTCCCCCAATCCATCTCCAGCTCATCCTCGTCTTCCTGCCTGCCATGATCACATCTCAGAGCTGCCCTTCATTTCTATTTCACTCACAGGTTTTACATCTCCAGTATTTATTACCAGGCAATCACATCCCTAAAGCTTTTCCTGTCCCAACAGTGAACTCCAGTTTTAGGGCTGGGCTGATGGTGTTTATTCCCTGAGAGCAGCTGCAGCTCCAAGGCTCCTGTGGGATCATCCCCTGGGAGCTGTGCAGGGACAAAAAGGAACCTGAGCCTGCACAGGGTGACAGCAGCACAGCTCCCACCTGCCCCATTGAAAACCAGAGAGAAAAGCTCATTTACTGAAATGGAGATCACCTCTATTACACCAGGTAATTACACAAATACGTCCTGTCATTCAGGTATCACCAAACCCAAAAAACAGCTCCAATTTCGGACTGAAGTAGGGGCACATTATTATTATTATTATTATTATTATTATTATTATTATTATTATTATGTGTAATTGCTGCCACCTTTCTCCAGCTGTCTGTTCTCCTGTGTGGGTTTTGGGATGTCCTGAAGGAAGATTTCATCTCCTGAGGTGCCCTGGCCCAAGCAGGGTGTGCAAAGATGACAAGGAAGGAGCAAGAGAACCCCAAAATGTTTTTGTACCCCCAGCGTTGCCTCGTGTCTTCACTGGTCTGTGAAATCCAACAGGGTTTATATCCTTGCTGTTCTCACTTTTGCCACTGTAAAATGGAACTTTAGGGGCAGAGAATGATCAGAAATTCAGGGTTTGGACCCAGCTCTGCCTTTAGTGCTCAGTTTTGTGGAAGGAGCAGTTTGGACTCACAGGAGCAAGTCCAGCCCAGCCCAAAGGTTCCCATTTGGAGCCCTGAATTATTTTCCCAATTTTCCAAACCCTCCACTCACCCCAACTGAACCTTCCCTAAGAGAAAGGCCCTTTTCTCCTCCCCAGCCAAAAGCAGAGCAGAGTGTTTTCAGCAATCTCAAATCCAAATGTGCAAACGAGAGCTCAGCCTGGGTGATGCTACGAGAAGGGAGAGTGTGCAGTTTGCTTTATGTGCTTTTAGCTGTTCTACCCTACACTGCAACATGTGCACCCACTCTTGTAACCTTTACTGCTGTGCAAAGATGATCTGTCATTTCCACACCAGATATACATTTATTTATATATATTTTTATTTATTTATTTATTTCTTCCCAGGCAGCTCCGAGTCCTGACTGCCCTCTAGAGAAATTCTGCTGCAAAAGCTCAGAGCCACAGAGTCAGCAAAAAATAATTGCAAGCCCTAATCTTGACTACAGCAGCTGCAACGCTGGGGTGGGTGATGAGATCTGGAGGAGCAGAAATGCACTCCAAGGATGGGTTTTTTTCTGTCATTGTGGCCAGATACAAACACTCCAACCCAGCCACTGCTCAGCAAAAAAACTCAGTTTCTGTCTTCCATGAGCTGGAGTGGAAAAGAAATGAAAATGTTTTTGGTGATGTTTGAATTATTGAAGGTGCACAGCTGAAAACTGGGTGTTCTTACCTTGTTCTCACTCCTGTAGCTCACACGGGATGTGACTGAGGGTGGTGGCTGTGATTTCCTCTCTGGGGACATCCCCAGCCCCTCCTGGGTGTGCTCCTGGTGCTCTGGAGCATCCCCAGGGCTCCCCTCCCACCTGAATTTTGGGATTCTCAGGGCTCTGAGCTCCTGCAGGACCCCGAGCCCTGCAGTGACTCTGCTGCAGCTCCAGGAGCAGCTTTTGGAAGGTTTATCTGTGTCACTGTGAAATCGCAGCATCAGAAGGAAGCAAACGTTTTGCGGTGCTGGGGGATGTGTGCCAGGGGAACACCTGGATCCTGCTGGGATGTGCCAGGGGAACACCTGGATCCTGCTGGGATGTGCCAGGGGAACACCTGGATCCTGCTGGGATGTGCCAGGAGCACTCCTGGATCCTGCTGGGATGTGCCAGGAGCACTCCTGGGTCCTGCCGGGATGTGCCAGGAGCACACCTGGATCCCAAGAGCACCTGGATCCTGGATCCTGCCGGGATGTGCCAGGAGCACACCTGGATCCCAAGAGCACCTGGATCCTGGATCCTGCTGGGATGTGGCAGGAGTGCACCTGGATCCTGCCAGGGTGTGCAAGGAGAGCACCTGGATCCTGCCGGGATGTGCCAGGAGCAATTGGGAAAACATCTGGATCCTGGATCATGCCAAGATGTGCCAGGAGTGCACCTGGATCCTGCTGGGATGAGCCAAGGGCACATCTGGATCCCAGGAGCACATCTGGATCCTGCAGGGTTGTGCCAGGGGCACACCTGGATCCCAAGAGCACCTGGATCCCTGGATCCTGCAGGGTTGTGCCAGGAGAGCACCTGGATCCTGCTGATCTGTTCCAGGAGCTCTCCTCACTCCCGGGATCCTGCCTTGTAGGAAAAAAAAAAAAAAAAAAAAAAAAAAAAAAAAAAAAAAAAAAAAAAAAAAAAAAAAAAAAAAAAANCTTTCCTGAAGCTTAAGGAAGGTTTTGCTCAGTTTGAGGGGCTGGGATGGAATTCCCAGAGCAGCTGTGGCTGTCCCTGGATCCCTGGCAGTGTCCCAGGCCAGGCTGGACAGGATTTGGAGCACTCTGGGACAGTGGGAATGTCCTTGCCCATGGAAAGAGATGAGATCCAAGGTCCCTCCCAAACCATCCTGTTTGAACAGCCACAGTTGCTCTGGGAATTCCTGTGCCAGGGCCTCACCTCCCTCCCAGGGAAGGATTCCCTCATTTTCTCCATCCCAAACCTCCTCCCTGTCCATCTGAAGCCATTCCCTGTGTCCTGTCCCTCCATCCCCTGGAAATCCCCTCTCTCATCTCTCCTATGGAGCAGCTGTGGCTGNATTTTCTCCATCCCAAACCTCCTCCCTGTCCATCTGAAGCCATTCCCTGTGTCCTGTCCCTCCATCCCCTGGAAATCCCCTCTCTCATCTCTCCTATGGAGCAGCTGTGGCTGTCCCTGGATCCCTGGCAGTGTCCCAGGCCAGGCTGGACAGGACTGGAGCACCCTGGGACAGAGGGAATGTCCCTGCCCATGGAATGAGATGAGATCCAAGGTCCCTCCCAACCCCAACCACTCTGGGATTTGATGTTTCTGTACCTGAATTCCTGACCCGTCCCACCCCTGGCCCACGATGTCACATCTGGACTAAATTGGGGTGGAGCCCAACTCTGGCAAATGTTCCTCACTGCAGGTGTTGCTGCATTATTCCAAACAGCTGAATCCTGTCTGGCTCCTGGCACGCAAATGGAACAGGCTGATAATATCCATTCCCTTTCTTCTGTACCTTTGTCTCTCTCCATTATCATAATTCTGTCTTCCAGCTTTTTTCCTCCGCTGAGCTCTCAGAGACCTCCCTAATCAACATCTGACACAGAGGGAAGATGGGTGGCACCAGGGTGGGTAAAAGGCTGTGCTGCAATTTGAGGGGCTCTGCAATCATCTCCAGGAGTGACAGCACAACCCAAGCAGCAGCTCCAGCTCACTCATCTCTGGGGAAAAAAACTATTTGATTTTAGCTATAAATGTATTTATATTTATGTGCATATGCTTGTACACGTCAAATATTAATTTCTTTTATTCTAATTTCCTCTCATTTCCATCCATCCCTGCGCCTCATCAGTTTAGGGCTGGGCTGGCTTTGCCTTTGAGGTGGCACAGAGGAGCATTGCAGGGAGGGAACTGTCCCCAAAAGGCCAAAAGTTGTGCTCTGTTCCCATCCTGGGGCTGTGGGAGCCCAGGTGGGGCTCTGTGCAGACCAGTCCGTGCTGGGAGCACTGGGACAGAAACTCTGGGAGCAGCTGGAGCTGCTGGGGAGGGTCCAGAGGAGGCTCCAGGACGAGCAGAGGATGGAGCAGGAGGAAAGGTTGGCACAGCTGGGATTGTTCACCTGGAGAGGAGAAGGTTTGGGTGAGCTCAGTGTGGCCTGGAGGAGCCAAGGGGAAAGATGGAGAGAGAGGATTTCCAAGGGATGGAGGGACAGGACACAGGGAAGGGCTTCAAATGGGCAGAGAGGAGGTTTGGGATAGAGATAAGGAGAGAATTATACCCCGGGAGGGTGGGGAGGGGCTGGGATGGAATTCCCAGAGCAGCTGTGGCTGTCCCTGGATCCCTGGCAGTGTCCCAGGCCAGGCTGGACAGGGAATTCCAGCAATCTGGGACAGTGGGAATGTCCCTGCCCATGGAATGGGATGAGATCCAAGGTCCCTCCTGACCCAAACTATTCTGCTTTGAACAGCCACCGCTGCTCTGGGAATTCCTGTGCCAGGGCCTCACCTCCCTCCCAGGGAAGGATTCCCTCCTTTTCTCCATCCTAAACCTCGTCCCTGCCCATTTGAAGCCATTCCCTGTGCTCTGTCCCTCCATCCCTTGGAAATCCTCTCTCTCATCTCTCCTATGGAGCAGCTGTGGCTGTCCCTGGATCCCTGGCAGTGTCCCAGGCCAGGCTGGACAGGTTTGGAGCACCCTGGGACAGTGGAAATGTCCCTGCCCATGGCAGGGGGGTGGGATGAGGTGATTTTTAGGGTCCCTCCCAACCCAATGCACTCCATGATCCCATCCCAGACTCCCATGGGGTGCACCCAGAGGTGCCAGGCTGTGCTCCCACCTCTGGGCACCCAGCAGGACAGGTCCTGCAGAGCCTGGAGCAGGCAGAGCACAGGGATCCCAGCCCAGACATCAAACGTGACCCAAAGCACCTCCCACTCCCAGCCCCTGGAATTTGTGATCCTGTAACAGATCCTATAACAGTGTTCCCATTAGTTTTGATGTGTCTGTGAGATCCCTGCTGTCCCTGGCAGGGGGAAGGATCACCCTTCAGGCTATGCTGGAGGCCACCAGGTTAATTCCAGGCTCTGTGCAGGGATAAAAAAGGGGGAGAAGAGGAAAAGAGTCGGTCAGGCAGTGGCAGAGGTGGAGAAGCTCCGCTTTAAACATTTCACAGGGAATTGTAAAACTTCTAAACAGTTTAATAGATGAACCTCCCCTCTCGGTGGCATCAGTAAAACTGAATTATCATCCTGCCTGTTCAGCAATGCCCAGGCCCAGCAGTCACCCATCCATCCATCAGGGACCATTCCCTGGTAAAACAATCAATCCTGCCCAGGTGCAGAGGGGACAAATGTTCCAGATACCATCAGCACCTCCTCCCCAGCCCAGAGCTCCCCTGGCACTGCTGCAGGTGCATTTGTCTGCCCTGAGCTGCTGGTGGGGAGTGAAACTCGCACTGATGTGCAGCGAAACCTGCAGTGATGGGGAGTGAAACCTGCAGTGATGGGGAGTGAAACCCGCAGTGATATGCAGTGAAACCTGCAGTGATGGGGAGTGAAACCCGCAGTGATGTGCAGCGAAACNCGAGCTGCTGGTGGGGAGTGAAACCCGCAGTGCTGTGCAGCGAAACCTGCAGTGCTGTGCAGTGAAACCGGCAGTGATGTGCAGTGAAACCCGCAGTGATGTGCAGCGAAACCTGCAGTGCTGTGCAGTGAAACCTGCAGTGCTGTGCAGTGAAACCTGCAGTGATGGGGAGTGAAACCTGCAGTGATGTGCAGTGAAACCTGCAGTGATGCGCAGTGAAACCCGCAGTGATGTGCAGTGAAACCCGCAGTGATGTGCAGTGAAACCTGCAGTGATGTGCAGTGAAACCTGCAGTGATGTGCAGTGAAACCGGCAGTGATGTGCAGTGAAACCTGCAGTGATGTGCAGTGGGGACAGAGATCTCCCACCCTGGATCTGCCCCGAGCTCAGCTCCTGCACCTGGGGCACCACAACCACAAAAATACAGAAAACAGGAAAGATTAGAGAGAAAAATGAGCGAGAATGTGGAAAAAAAATTGTGTTCCATCCTCGTTTCAAGGTATCTGTTGTGACTTGAGCCAGAATCTTTAAAATCCCAAATCTTTTCAAAGATGCAAAATCGATTTCTCTGTTTGAGTCCTCACTACTAATAGATTTTAATTGGATGTTTGCCTTTCTGAGCTATTGGAGATTTTGGGTTATTTGTTTTTATATGTATCAAAAAGATAAAAAAAAAAAAAAGAACTGGGAAAATTAATGAAAGTTTCTGTAATTCTTTTAAACAGCAATTGGGTTTTGGTAAGGTCTGTCTTAATAGTTGTGATAACTATTAAGTTAATAATACGATTTTATCATATTATTATAAATATCATATAATATATATCATATTAAAATATGTTATTATTATAAATAACCTATTATAATATATACTATATAATATAATTAGATTATAAATGTTATATTATAATATATTATACTATATTATATTATAATATATATTTTATAATATATTATATATTATATATTATATATATTATAATATATTATATAAATTATAGTGTAAAATTATGTTTATAAATACAAAATTATATCTATAAACATAATTTGTAAATAAAGCTATTTACATAATTTATAAATAAAGTTATACATATATTTTATAAATAATTTATAAATATATATGTAATTTAAAAATATAATTTATATGAATTTATCTATTTACATCTATAATTTAAAGAAATAACTTCCAAAATATTTCTTTTACTACAGTTATCCCCACTTGTCCATTTCCACCATAAAACAGGGACATTTTTGACAACAGCAAATCACATTTGAATGAAACACAGAATACCTTATTTTACTTAAACAAGGACAATTTAAAAATCATTGATTTTCCTGCTCATTGCAATTTTTACCATAAAGTTAAAAAAAATCAGAGCAAGTTTATTTCCCAGGCAGAGCTGAACTGCGCTAACACCAAACTCCTGGGATAATTGTGGATGACAACGTGGCCACTGGAGCAAAGACAAACCTCTCCCTGCAGCTGCCGAGGGATTGGGATTTCCATCAACAAACAGGTGCAGGGGAAATTAAGAGGTTCAGTGTTGCAGAGTTCTTCAAAGGATTTCTAGTTGTTCAACTCCAATTAAAAGTCAATTGAATCGGACACTTAATTCCCATCTGTGCCTGTGAAAAAATCTCTCCTCTGTGATGTCCTGGCTTGCGATGCTGAAAGAGCTGAAAAAAAAAAAAAAAAAC
>SWJQ01000980.1:87746-102190 GCA_007252995.1 Zosterops borbonicus
TTTGTGCTGGCTGCTATCTCCTCTCTTTTTCTCCATTTTAGACACAGCGAGGTTCTTATCTGGAGCGTGGCTCTGCAGCTACAGATTTGCCTAAAGTCAGTGCGATGGCTCCAAGGCCTTTGGTGGAGCTCGTGCACGGAGGGGAAGGGTGAGAGGCAATTGTCAGCAGCTGGCTGGATTAAATATGGACAGATATTATTCATGTCCTTTGACAGTTCCTGACTTTCAGCCGTATAATGACAGGGCAACAGTAGGAATTCCAGCAGCCCAGCTTCTGTCTTACTTCAAGATAAGCTTATCAAGCGTAGCCTGAATCCATTCAGCTCCTCAGCAGATGAGAACTCGTGTCAGGCTGAGCTGCTGTGCTGATTCCTGTTTCCTACCCTGCCCTGCACGTCCATCTGGGCTGGGTTTTGCCATCCCACAGCTCAGTGCAGGGTTTTTACCAGATTTGTGTGCTCAGCACCTTGTCCAGGGCAGCCCTGGATGCTCCTGGTGCCACCAAGATCCCCTGGGATGGGAATGAGGGAGACCAGGGGATGGTCAGCCCTGGTGGGGTTTGGTCTCCTCATCAGTTCCTTGATCTACAAAGAGCAGCTGCTTCATTTGGTTTCTTCAGGTGAGAAATCCAGGCTGAGGTTTCTCAATGCCAGAGATTCAGAGGGATCTCTGCACAATTCAGGATCACTACACCCTCAGCAATGGTTTAGGGTGCAGAATTAACCAAGTGTCTGTGGAATTTCCACTTTTTTTTTTGCATTTTTTAGATTACAGCACTTTCCAAACTTGTGGGATTTGGTGTCAGGGGAGAATCGTGGGTTTGGAGAACTTTTGGCAGTTGAATGTTCAATTTAAAATAAAAAAAAGCGAAGTTGTGAAAGGAAACTCAGCGAGTTTGATCATACAGGATTTGATCAGGCAGAGTTTGATCTTACAGGAGCTGGAAACTCCTCCAGGCTGGGATTATCATTCTGGTTCTGCCTGTACAATGAAGAGCATAAAACATATAAAAATGTACAAATGTTGGCACTGGCTGTGGCCACAGGCCAATGTCCTGCTCTGTCCCTGGCCAGCCCCTGTCCCCTCACTGCCGTGCCCAGTGTCCCCCTCCAGCTCTCAAATCAGGGACACCACAGAAACTCAATCACTCCAGACGTCTCCAGAATATTTTCAAGTCATTTGTGTCTATTAAATCACTGTTGATTTGGTTTTTCCACTCTGAACGGGGTCACTTATTCAGGAGCAGCAAACACAAATGATCACCACCAGAAAAATGGAAGATACGAAAGATTTGTCGTTTCTTATCAGTGGGGAGCTCTTTGCTGCTTGACTTTTCCCTGGAATACCTTGGTAGAAACATGAGTTCATGTTCCAGAATTAAACGCACGCCTCAACAGCTCGCTCCATAATTATATTTACAATAAGAAACAACATAATCAGGAATAGAACTTTTTTTGTTGTTGTTGTTGGCTGAGTGCACAAAACGGCTCGTGGAGAAAACGTCGTTTCAAGCCGCGCTTCCTTCCCCCACAATTTAAGAGCATTTAAACTTCATCTCCAACATCCATCAGGAAATTAGGGGCTAATTAAATCCATATGGGGCAGGACTCGAGTGAAAGACCACTGGGTCCCTTCTGAAATTCCCTTTTTTTTTTTTGCACAGCAAAGCCCCAAACGCCGACAACACGACGGGACACGAACCCGCCTCGCGCCACAATTCCCTGGAAGAGTTTTAATTCCTCGGGAGCAGAAAAGCCAAGCTTTAAATGGAAATGCAGATGGGGAAGAGGGAAGGTGGCACGCAGTAATTGAGAATTCCCTGCCCTGCCAGGCGGGGTTAATGGGCAGTGCCCCGCAGAAATCCGGCTCCTGCGAATCCTGGAAATGTCAGAGCGCTACAAAACAAGAGGCTGATCCAGGTCCTCGTGGTGTTAAGTGGAGGCTGCAGGGCAGCTCTGAACCCAAATGCATAATTTGTAGACACAGGATGTCATTTACGATTGCTTACCTCTCATTAGAACTAATCAGAGCGGCTTTCTGGCAAAAATTGATTTTTAATTGGAAAAGTTACATCTGTGAACCTGTTTTTCTTTTCTTTGATGGGCAACGTCCTTGTTTGGTGAGAGCTTCAAGAGCTCTGAATGACCTTTTTTCCCTTCAGATTTTGGCCAAAATTACCGTCAAAAATATCTCTTTGGATGATTTTAGTCGGAAAAGTCATTTTCCATTAAAAAATAAATATAATTCAGGGGATGTTTTCACTTGGCAGTCGGGAAGCACACGGATGTTGGGATGCAAACAGGAGGGCAGGACCTCACAGTGCCTTCCACACTTCTCAGGTGCTTTTCCCCAGGACTGCACAAGGTGCAGCAGTGTCACTTTTAATTAAAACCTTTTGTTTTACCTGCACACGGAACAGCTGCAGCATCCACAACGTGGACAAGGCCAGGGCTGAGGAATGGAAAAGGAGACAATGGGTAATGGGGAGCCCACACAAAGCTGGTTTGTGCCACAAAAATCCCAGAAAATGCTGCTGGTTTCTCCCTGGAAGTGACACTCAGTGCTCAGGTGGGGATCAGGCTTGGGAATGTTCTGGGAGGGCTTTTCCAGCCCAGATGATTCTGCGAAAATTCATAATCTGTGAAATAAAGCTCAAATTCTTTTGGAATTCCTGTGTGACTGAAGCAGTGGCAATACCAACCCCTCCACAAAGAGATGTTAATTCTCATTAAATACCCAAGGTGTCCACTTTCTCCACTGCTGGAATGTGCACACAGATCTGGCTTTGGGTGATTATCACAGGATATCAGGAGTTGTTCTGTTTAATTGTCCCTGTTTTATCCATCCCAGCTGAGCTGGGTGAGAATTCCCTTGGAAGCAGAAGGGTTCTGCCATGGCCCAGCCAGCTCTGGATGTTCCCAGCCTTTCCAAACTCAACCTCACAAAATTCCATGGAGCAGGGAGAGTTTCCAGGGCTGTCCTGGGTGGTGGAGCTGGGAATGTCCCCATGGGGAGCGAGGACAAGGACCTGGGATGGTAGCTGGATCAGAAGAGGAGGTTTGCTCCAACCTGGCATTGCCAGCTCTGGGTGTTCCCAGCCCTTCCAAACTCAATCTCACAAAATTCCGTGGAGCAGGGAGCCTTTCCAGAGCTGTCCTGGGTGGTGGAGCTGGGAATGTCCCCGTGGGGAGAGGGGACAAGGACCTGGGATGGAAGCTGGATCACAGGAGGTTTGGTCTAGTCTGACACTGCCAGCTCTGGGTGTTCCCAGCCCTTCCACCCAAAATCAGCCCCACAAAATTCCAGGAGCGTTTCCAGGGCTGTCCTGGGTGGTGGAGCTGGGAATGTCCCCATGGGGAGAGGAGACAAGGACCTGGGATGGCAGCTGGATCAGAAGAGGAGGTTTGCTCCATGGGGAGAGGGGACAAGGACCTGGGATGGCAGCTGGACCACCAGAGGAGGTTTGCTCCAACCTGGCACTGCCAGTTCCCCTCTCCTCCCATCCCAAAATGCAGGAAAACCTTCACCTCCAAAGAAGACAAGGTTGTTCATCAGATAAAAACACTCGGGTTGTTTTAAACTGAACAACAGCTAAGCCTGGTGTGCGATGAGAGGTTGTTGCTTTGGTTTGCCGAGATACTTTTTCCCTTTGTGAACAATCCCAGAAATATCCTCACAGGATGTGCCTCTCCTTTTCCCGTGGGATTTCTGAAGATCCCCAGGGAACAGAACTCCATCACCTGAAGTCACCTTTCTATCAGAAGATGGCAAAGAATTTAAACTCTGGCATTTAAACTCCTTTGGTGTCCTGCTCAGCGCAGCAGAGCGAGAAATTCCTGCCGGCAGCAAAGTTCTCAGAGCTGGGCTGAGCTATTTATAACAGAACCTCATCCTAATGAGCCTAAAATAAAACAATGTGTGGAAGGAGAGCTCAAAGTATCCTCAGTTGTATCAGGAGGAGAAAAAAAACCTCCAAACCCAACCAAAGAGCACCATCTCCTGGATACAGCGAATCCCCAACTCTGCTGCTCCTCAGTGACAAGGTGGGAAACGCTGCCCATTCCATTTTCCATGGGAAAAAACACAGAAAATATTCATCTGTCTTTATTTTTCTGTATTAAATCGTGAGAAATTCCCAGAAGCAGGGGCTGGTTTGCTGTAAAAGGAGGTTGTGAAAGGTTCATTTTCAGCACAATTCTGTCATACCTGGAAGAGCTTTCAGGTGGGTCACTCAGCAAATCGGGGGTCAAGCGTTTTCTGTATCCATTTTGATCTATTTCCAAGATTTTCATAAAAAGATACTTTTTTTTTCCTCTATAGAAAAATAGCTTGTGCAGATACATTTTTTTTTTTTTTTTTTTTTTTTTTTTTTTTTTTTTTTTTTTTTTTTTTTTTTTTTTTTTTTTTTTTTTTTTTTNCTGTGTGAGAAAATATCTTTTCTGTATCTGATATTCTGCCTTGATCAGGAAGATGTTTTTCTGTTTCTGCCTCTTGACCAAGTAGATTTGATGGTGAAATTTTCAATGCACATTTAAAATCTGCTCTCCACGAAATACTCTGCCACGTTTCTCTGGAATTCACAGATGAATGAATTTTTTTACAGGATTCCTGGAAAGCAAACACATCTGACCACGGGGAATATTAGCCTGATAAAGATTTAATTGTAAAATGACAATGAGCAGCAGTTGAAGTTCAGATAGTATTTCCCTGGCTGTCATTTCTGCGTGCAGACATTATTCTAATAGCAAACCCTCTCATCTCTGTTACCCTTTTCATGATCTTTTCAGTGCCTGAAAAAGTCAAGTACCAATATCTTGTGACACGAACACAAAGCAGCTTTTTTTTTTTTCAGAAGGATTATATTTTTTTCTTCTTTTTTTTTTTTTTTTCCCTTGTAGTGGGTGACACAGAGTTCATGAATAGCAGAATTGAGTTGATACCAAACCAAAATCCATCATTATACTATTATTATTATTATTATTATTATTATTATTATTACTATTATTATTATTATTTTGTTATTATGGTTTTATTATTATGGGGTTTATAATTATGGTTTTATTCTATTTACTTATTTACTTATTTGTTTATTTTTATTTCACACCAGGACTGACTAAGCTAAATACCTGCTAACTACAGGCCAGAAAATCAGATTTTTTTTTTTAGCTGGAATATCTCAGGATGTTCTGTGCACCAGCAGTGTGTTCACCAAGCTTAAAATAAATTTCTGATGAAGAACACGTGCAGTCACGCTATTTCTCCGTGCCATAGCTGAGTAAATTAAAATCTGCACACAAAGGAAGTGTCTCCTATAGTTTGTTCATCGTTCTAACAATATCAAATGTCACCTACAGCAGCATAAATAGAGATTCAACTCCTGCTCACCTGGATAATCCCACTAAACTCAGAACAGGACTCTCCTACCTGTAGCTGGGACGTGATATTTAATAACTGATGGGAAATTATGGAGTAAAAAATGAATTCTCTTTTCATCCAGCAGCAGTTCCTTTAGCTGAGGGACCCCTGTCAGTCAGAAGCTGGAGAGGGTTTCTCCAACAGCCAAGAAATGAGGAATCCTCCCGTCACTGGGCGGTAAAACACCCCTGTCCCTGACCCCAAAAAGGTGTTTTTGTAGCACCCTGACAGTCACTGCTCCTCCTGGAACTCCTCACCCTTTGGAAGCACAGACCTCCTGAAGGAGGGAGAGATTTATAGAGCAAAACTGAAGGCAGAAGATTATTTTTTTGTAAGCTTGGGAGCGCGCGGATTAATAAATCCTCCTTGTCCCGGCTCTTAGGAATTCCATTCTGTCTAAATTCCAGTTTTGTTTTCTCCCTCCAAACAGCAGAAGCTGAAGCTGGGAACAGCATCACTCAAAGGCTCGTTAGTTTGATGAAGTGGCAAAAGTGACTCTCCAGCTCCCGTGGGTACTCCCAGCTCCGAAACATTTACACATCCCCAGGGAATCCTGAAAAACACCACCGAGTCTTCGGGTACTGAATCACAGGAAACTATTTTGTATCTTTAATTTTTTTTTTTCCTCCCCTATATTCTTTTCTATGAGGATGTCAGAGCTAAAATATGGAATATGCTTTTTCCCACTTGGTTCCTATTACTTGTAAAGCATTCAAAAGCTTCCAGAATAAAATTACCTCTATGCCCTGCCAGGGAGCAGGCAGAGCTCCGCTGAGTATCAAGGGAGTCCCTCTGCTGGTGTTGCTTTCCATTTTTAACCCAAATATAATCATAAAAATGACTAAATGTGAGACTGGAGCTGTACAGCCTTGGATTCAGCATTTATTTGTTATCATGTTCATCCCAGAGGGGTTTTACTGTATTTTTTACATTTATACAAAAAAAGTGCTGAAATATATTCCATAAATTAAGGGGTTCATTTTCAGGTGTGACATATTCATCATCGCCATCATCATCCCCATTGTGTGAGTTTGTTTTAAAACTTTGCTCATGTGAGAGCAGCCAATTTGCATTTAGGAAAAAAAAATAATAAAAAAAAATAAAATAAAATTTGAGGGAGAAATGCAAAGATATAAGAGGTGCAGGAAACTGAATTCAGCCCTGAAATTACATCCCTCATTTTTCTATCCCAACTGCACATTTTCCATGGGGACAAAGGCACTGAGGCACATTTAACCCCATAAATGCCTGACATTCCCCCTGGGTGGATTCAGGTCTGCGTCCTGACAGTGAAGAATTAAACAACTCAACACAAAAATACATTTCTATTTTGTTCCAGTATTCGTTTGAGGCTTAATCACAGTTGTCAATGTGCTATTGCAGTGAATAACATTTTCATATTGAGTTATTTTACAGTTCCTACAGCAGTAAGGAATATCTTAGGGTGCTAACTGATTGTTTAGGCTTTATTTATGGCACAGGAAAGCAATGACATTGAAAATACTCTATAAACAGCAAATACACTGAACAGCAAAGTCCCTACCCTGCATTATGAATTGAAATGACATTATTTTAAAACATTTGGAAAAAAAAAATCATCATAATTATATGTTCTCAACACAGAGACAAATTGCCTATTATTTTAACATAATTAATTTGAGCGCAGAGCATTTATGTTGCTGTGTGTGTCATTATCCATCAAAATACTAAAAATTGGGGGTTGAATCTTGAAGTTTTTTTCTCCAAATCTGTCATTTGTTTGTCTCCACCTGAAAATTTTAATTAGAATTGACATTTCAGTTTGTTGTCCCCTGAGGCCACATTTCCAACCTCACTTGTGATGATTTTGCACCAGGGCCTTCAAGAGAGAGCTCTCCCTCCTCAGTGACCTCAGGCTTGTAACCAAGTTTCTCTTCTTTCCCTGTGATACTGATGGGTTTTGAGGGGGATTTTTTGCATCTTATTGGTATATCCTGATGATTTATTCATTTATACCGCTGATTAATGTATTTTTTTCTCTTTTAAATGCACTTTCCTCTATCTGTGAAAGGCAAAGGCAACAATGAATGGTGTGTTTCAAGGGTCAGGGTTTGTTCTCCTGGCTGGATGAGCAGGTACCTCATTTCCCAACCCCTGGATGGGTTTGGGCTGGGTTTTCTCTGAGCTCAGGGCAGGATCTGCTGTTCCTGTGCCAGGAGATGGATGGAAGCTCAGCACAAAGGCAAAAGTCCACCCATTTCTCGTTGTCCTGTCTCCAGGAGAGCACTGAGGGCACACTGAGCTGTCCAAACCATGCCAGGGAACGTCTGTCTCCGAGGCTCTGATCAGCTCTGACTTTTTTATGCCTCTGATTTATTTTTTTTTTTTTTCCCTTGTCACTCATGATTGACATTTGTCTTTTCTGGGCCTTGTTTGCTTGCACTGCACTTATGGGGAGCCTGGAGCAGTGCAGTATTTTCATGTCAGCAGGGTTAAGGGTGAGGAACATTACACATGCACACTGATTTATGCCTCAGAGGCTGCAAATCGTGTCAAGTGTGATCTCAGCACAGCTCTGCTCCATGACTCAAGCTCTCAGTGCAGTGTTAAACTCTCAGACATCAATCCTCAGCCAGGCAAAGGGAGAACTCCTCCAAGAGCATCCATAAAGTCCTGGGCTGGGAGAGGTATTAGTTATTCATGGGATAATAACGGTGTTTGCAATGTTCATGCCAAAGCCAGAATCCTGTAATCACTGAGGTTGGAAAAGATCTCCAAGTTGTTCCTGATCCTCACCTTGTCCCCAGCCCAGAGCTCTGAGTGCCACCTCCAGGAATTCCTGGGACACGTCCAAGGATGGGGATCCAAACCTCCCTGGGCAGTTCCAATGCCTGACCACCCTTTCCAGCAACAAATTCCTCCTGCTGTCCAACCTGAGCCTCCCCTGGCACAACTTTTTATCCCAGTCTTTCCATAACTCTGTTTTGCAGGGCCATATGTCAGGAGCTCCCATGGACAGCTGTGGGTCTGAAGCTGCTGTTCTCCCACAGGCACACAGCAATTTCTTCACCATCTCAAGCTCTGGGTTGTGTTGAAGTCGGTGCCACTGATTGGTTTTTCCTCTTCTGACATCCCTGTAAAACAAAGCTTAAAGAGAGGGATGTGACAGTCAGAATTCCCTTGGGATACCAAAGGCTGTGACCCTCAGGCGCCTGCCCGGCCGCTGCTGTTTCTGCTGCAGGTTCCTCTCTCCCTCTGCTTTGAACCACATGCTTTTAACCACCTGAAAAACCTTTCCCAGCACAGCCATGACCAAAATTCAGGAATCTCTATGAAAAGCATTAATTCAGCCCCACCTCATCTTCTCCCTGAAGGAAAAGAGGTTGAGAATTCCCTGCTGTGGAGTTGTGTGCACACTCTGTGCACTGTGAGCTGCATTTGCAAACCCATCCAGGGGTTGGGAAATGAGGTACCTGCTCATCCAGCCAGGAGAGCAAAGCCTGACCCTTGAAACACACCAGTCATTGTTCCCTTTGCCTTTCACAGATAGAGAAAAGTGCATTTAAAAGAGAAAAAATACATTAATCAGCAGTATAAATGAATAAATTATCAGGATATGCCAATAAGATGCAAAAAAATCCCCCTCAAAACCTGGGGAATTCCAGAGGTGGGAAGCACAGCACCAGAGCAGCCCAGGACTGAGCCCTTTCCCCTCCAAGGGCTCCAGCCCTTGCCAGCACAGTGTTAGAAATGTATATTATAAAATTGGCTTTTCGCAATATGCGTGCTATATAATTAATAACGTTATAGTAAGGATATAGGATATAAGTTTTTTATTTATGCTATTATTAAAAATATTAGGTATAGTGGTAGTAGTTGATATAAGTATGTTTAAACTGTCTGTTTAGTCGAAATAACATCCAGTGAACATGTAAAGAAGACTCTNTTAAAAATATTAGGTATAGTGGTAGTAGTTGATATAAGTATGTTTAAACNTATGCGTGCTATATAATTAATAACGTTATAGTAAGGATATAGGATATAAGTTTTTTATTTATGCTATTATTAAAAATATTAGGTATAGTGGTAGTAGTTGATATAAGTATGTTTAAACTGTCTGTTTAGTCGAAATAACATCCAGTGAACATGTAAAGAAGACTCTGCTACTGATACACCAACTACCAGCATCTCCCATCTGAAAAAAAGTATAGACCAAAGCCCAAGCTAAAGGTGATAATAAAAACACAGCCACAAAAAAGCAAACCCAAAGAGAGACCATACTAAACAGTTCCTAAAGTAGGGAAACTAGTTTATGAAAAAATATGAATATACACAAACTGATGCAATAAAAAGGGTATTTAAAGAATGTCTCTGATATAGCAAAGTGTGAACTTAACTGCATGCCAAGTCACTCAGTGGGCCGTACTTTGCTGTTTATCTCCTAATTGTCTTAATTTTTTAATTAAACCTGTTACTTAAAATTTACTGGAAAAGTGAGCCTGGTTTTTCACAAGAGGGAACAGGGCAGTGCAGTTTGGTACTGACACAACCCAGCAGTGCAGTTTGCTACTGACCCAGCCCTTTGTGCAGGGCAGCAGGAGGGAGTGATGGAAGGGCTGCAGGGAATCTCTCCTGGCAATGCCACAGCGGCTCAGCCCATCTCAATCGTCTGGATGTTAATTTAACACATCCCGTTAGCAGTGTCCGATTAATAACAGGGCAAATAACACACCAGACACTCTGGGGGTTCAGGCTGGAGGTGCGGGCACAGCTCTGGAGTTCAGGTTCGGGGCCAGGCAGGGCTCTGGGGCTCAGGCTGGAGGTGCAGGCAGGACTCAGGATGAAGGCTGGAGATACGGGTATGGTTCGGGGGAAGGCTCAGGGCTGGGCAGGGCTCTGGAGTTCAGGCTGGAGGTGTGGAAATGGCTCAGGGGGAAGGTTGGAGGTGCAGGCACGGCTCTGGGGTTCGGGATGGAAGAGCGGGCAGGGCTCGGGGTTCAGGCTGGAGGTGCATGCAGGGCTCAGGATGAAGGCTGGAGATATGGGCATGGTTCAGGGGGAAGGCTCAGGGTTGGGCAGGGCTCTGGGGTTCAGGCTTGGGGCCGGGCACGGTTCTGGGGTTCAGGCTGGAGGTGCATGCAGAGCTCTGGGGTTCAGCCTTGGAGCTGGGCAGGGCTCTGGGGTTCAGGCTGGAGGTGCAGGCAGGGCTCAGGATGAAGGCTGGAGATGTGGGTATGATTCGGGGGAAGGCTCGGGGCCGGGCAGGGCTCTGGGGTTCAGGCTTGGGGCCGGGCAGGGCTCTGGGGTTCAGGCTTGGGGCCGGGCACGGTTCTGGGGTTCAGGCTGGAGGTGCAGGCAGGACTCAGGATGAAGGCCGGAGATGTGGGTATGATTCGGGGGAAGGCTCGGGGCCGGGCACGGCTCTGGGGTTCAGGTTGGAGGTCCAGGAATGGCTCTGGGGTTCAGTCTCGGGGCCGGGCACAGCTCTGGGGTTCAAGCTGGAGGAGCGGGAAGGGCTCCGGGGTTCAGTCTCGGGCCGGGCACGGCTCCGGGCTCTCACCCCGCCGCTCCGCTGCCTCAGGGCCCTGCCTGCCCGGGGCCGCTATCGCCCGGCACCGCCGCGGCTTGGCGGCCGCCACTGAGCATGCTCGGCTCCCGCACATCCGCCGGCGCCCGGCGGCCGAGCAGCGGCAGCGGTGCCGGTGCCGGGTCCCGGCGGGCTCGGCCCCCCAGGAGGCGGCGGCGGCGGCGGGGCCGCCATGAACCGCGGCGGGGCGGGGGCGGCGCCCGCCTTCCCCGGCCCCGTGCAGTGTAAGTGCTGCGCCATGCGCGCTCCGGGGCCCGCGCCGCGCCAGCGCGGGGGAACCGGGGCCTGGCCGGGCCCCGAAACATGAGTAGCGCATGAAGCGGGCGGGAGCGGAGCCCGGGAACCTGGCTGGGGGGCGGGGGGGGAACCCGGGAACCTGCGTGAGCGCCGCGGGGACGGGCGGCCGGAGGGGGCGGCGGGGCCGGAGGGGTCAGTGCGGCCGGGCGGTGGTCGGTGGGTCCTGGGACCATGGTCCGTGGGTCCCGGGCAGTGATCCATGGATCCCGAGTGATGGTCCGTGCATGCCCGGCAGAGATCCGTGGGTCCTGGGCAGTGCTCCGTGCATCCCGGGCAGTGGTCCATTGCTCCGGGGTAATGGATGCTCAGTGGGCACTGGGTGCTGTCTGTGTGTCCTGGGGGATTGTCCACGTTCCCTGGGCACTGGGTGCTGTCCGTGTGTCCTGGGCAGTGATTCGTGGTCCCTGGGTGCTGTCCGTGGGTCCTGGGGGATTGTCCATGCTCCATGGGCACTGGGTGCTGTCTGTGTGTCCTGGGGGATTGTCCATGCTCCATGGGCACTGGGTGCTGTCCGTGGGTCCTGGGGGATTGTCCATGCTCCATGGGCACTGGGTGGTGTCCGTGGATGCTGGGGGGGATTGTCCACACTCCATGGGCACTGGCTGGTGTCCATGTGTCCCGGGCAGTGATCCGTGGTCACTGGGTCCATGGATGCTGGGGGGGATTGTCCACGCTCCCTGGGCTCTGTGTGCTGTCCATATGTTCCCGTATTGCTCCGTGCAGCGATGCCACAGCCATGGGGCAAGTGCCCCTGCAGCACCCCGAGCCCTCCAGGGAGGCATCCCCGCTGTCCCCTGTGCTCGGGGCATGTCCCTGTGCCCCCTGAGCAGTGTCACCCACTGCCATCCCCACGCTGAGCTGACCGCGCCGTGTCCCCGCAGTCCCCGGCAGCACCACGGTGCTGGTGGAGCTGACGCCCGACATCCACATCTGCGGCATCTGCAAACAGCAGTTCAACAACCTGGACGCCTTCGTGGGGCACAAGCAGAGCGGCTGCCAGCTGACCAGTGCCACGGCCAGCGCCACCAGCACCGTCCAGTTCGTGTCCGAGGAGACCATGCCCAGCACACAGGCCCAGAGCTCCAGCAGGACCATCGCCTCCGAGACACAGACCATCACAGGTACACAGACCAGCACAGGTGCACAGACCATCACAGGTACACAGACCAGCACAGGTGCACAGACCAGCACAGGTGCACAGACCATCACAGATACACAGACCAGCACAGGTGCACAGATCAGCACAGGTACACAAACCATCACAGGTGCACAGACCAGCACAGGTGCACAGACCATCACAGGTACACAAACCCATTACAGGTACCCAAACCTTCACAGGTACCTGAACTTCACAGGTGCACGAACCATCACAGGTACCCAAACCTTCACAGGTGCACAACCTTCACAGGTACCAACAGGCACCCAAACTTCAGAGGTGCACAAACTCATCATAGGTATCCAAACCATCACAAGTACCCAAACCTTCACAGGTACCCAAACCCATCACAGGTACCCAAACTTCACAGGTACCCAAACCTTCATAGGTATCCAAACCCTTCACAGGTGCCCAAACTCATCACAGGTGCCCAAACTCATCACAGGTGCACAAACCTTCACAAGTGCAGAAACCATCACAGGTACACAAACCATCACAGGTACCAAACCTTCAGAGGTGCACAACCTTCACAGGTACCCAAACCTTCACAGATACACAAACCCATCACAGGTACTCAAACCCCCACAGGTACCCAAACTCATCATAGGTACCCAACCATCATAGATACACAAACCCATCACAGGTACCCAAACCCATCACAGGTACCCAAACCCATCACAGGTACCCAAACCCTTCACAGGTATCCAAACCCTTCACAGATACAGAAACCAATCACAGGTACCCAAACCCATCACAGGTACCCAAACCCATCACAGGTACCCAAACCCATCACAGTCACCACCATGTCCCCTGCCAGGTGCCAGCCCTCTGTCCCCGTGTCCCCATCACCCAGCTGCAATAATAGCTTTCACATCACTTGTCATGTAACCAAGGAAATTAAATAGTGCTCTACTGCCTTGGGTTTGTTATAACAATAGTTGCTTAATTTGCTAATTGAGATACAAGTTCTCTCAGAGAATTGCTCAAGTCTATTGTGTTATGGAACCAGCTTGTGCAGATTAATTAAAATTGTCGATACTTATGAAAAATACTGAAATTACTATGTGTTTTATGTTTTTTTAAGAGAGCTCTGGATGGAAAACAGACCCAGCATTGCTGTCAGGCACCCATCCAGACCTTTTTATGTGAGAACACTGCATTCCCTAACATTGCTCCCACAACTAATTGGCAGGAAAAGTATTACTCAAAATTTCTGCCTATGTGAAGGCTCGAGTGAGGTCCCGATCCTGGAGACATTTAAATAAAATTAGGATTTTGTTCCGTGTGTGAAGGTTTGCCCTTCTATATATAGTTTTGTTTTATTTTGGTGTGGGACCTTCCTAAACCCCAAGTTATTTGACTCTAATTTGGATAGACAGATTAAGGCAGGGAATTTGGGAGAGCAGTGAAACAAGCTGAATTCAGGGCCCACTTCCAGGAATTTTTGTATTATAATCCCTCAACTCAGTGTGGGTTTTGGGTGAGTCATTTTTCTGCTTCATATTTACTCATCTTTAAAATGAGGACAGTTCTATCCATTTGCCCTTTTGGGCTATAGTGTTGTTTAATTGATTTAAAAGCTGCTACTTTGGCTGAGATATTTTCACCTGTTATTCTTGTGAGTAACAGCTAAAAACAGTAGAGTTGAAAGAGACTGAACTTTTCTAACAATTACAAAAATAATTCGTGTGGTGCCTTTTGACAACATTTGCCATATAAATAAGGATATTTTTTTTCTCATTTGGGCTATAACACAGAGTTGAAAAACAAATACATCTTTATTTGGTATTTGGAAGAGAAAAACCCCTTTTTCCTTTGCTCTTCCTCCAGGTAAATAGGAACAGGAATGTTGCTGGGAAAAAAAAAAAAAAAAAAAAAAAAAAAAAAAAAAAAAAAAAAAAAAAAAAAAAAAAAAAAAAAAAAAAAAAAAAAAAAAAAAAAAAAAAAAAAAAAAAAAAAAAAAAAGAAAGAAAAAATAAGAAAAGAAAAAAGAAAAGAAAAATAAAAGAA
>SWJQ01000981.1:89395-104145 GCA_007252995.1 Zosterops borbonicus
GCCAAATTTCCACCTGATTTTTTTTTTTTTTCCTTTTCTTTCTATTTATTTGGAAGACAGAAGGAGCCGGGCTTGGCTCTTGTCTCCTGCATCCCCCGGGATGCTGCGAGACCTCCCAGCACGGAGGGGTGGGGTGGGGGGAAAAGGACCATTAACCAATGTCAGACCAAAATGGGTGTTGTTGTTCTTGTTTTTTAAGAAAAAAAAAGAAAGAAATAAAAGGTTAAATATATTAAAAGTTTAAAAAAAACTAATAAACTTGGGTAAAAAAAAAAAATAAATGCAGGTTTTGGGCATGTTCTGTGAGTGGCACAATGGCCCTGGGGTGGTGGTGGGGTTATTTTGGCATAGATCCTTTAGGCAGTGCTAAAAATGGGCAGAGTTGAGCGTTTTGACAGTTTTTATATATTTTTTTTTCTCCTAAAAGTTGTCCCAGGCTTCAACCCCAGGCTGGAGCAGGGGTTTGGGTTCCCTGAGGAGCTGCAGCCCTGCTGGGATGACAAAGCTTCCATTCAGGTGGATGCTCAGGATGGAACTGGAGCTCCAGGAGGCCCCAGAAAGGTTTTATTTTACAAAGGGAAAAAAAAAAGGTTATTTAGCAGGGAAAAAACCCAACAAGTCTCCCTTGTGCAGGGCTGGTTGAGCTGGGCTGGTGTTGGTTATGGGGAGGGGTGGGATGGTTGGAATTGGCTCCACCACCCCCCAGACTGGGATTTTCCACATCAATAACGTGAGATTTGATCCCAGTTTGTCAAACTTTGCCTCTTTCATCCAGTTCTCAGGGTGGTTTTTTTTAAACTCTTTGGCTCTGCCCTGCTGCCTTCCCTCCTTCCCCCCCCAAAAACCAAAAAAGAAACCCAAGCCCCACACCTGGGCTGTGTGTGGCTGCCAGCCCCTGGTGATTTTCCGTGGATTCCATGGTTCCTCCCTCCCCTGCCCAGGTGCCCAAAGCCAGTTTGGGGCTGTCCCAGCTGGAATCCTTCACTGCAGCACTTTGGGCCGAGCTCGGGGCTCTCAGTGACATTCTGGGAGGGTTGGAATTGGGGACAGGCACCGGATCTGCTTCCTCAAGAAATTCCCAACCTGTTTCTCTGTAATTTTCACAACTGGAGGGTTGAAGGAGTGTTTGTTTTTGAGGAAAGGTCAAGGAAAGGTGAAAATGTGGGAGCTCCTTATCCCTTTGCCTGGGCCCATCCACCTCTGGCATTTTTCCTGAAAACCTGACAGAAACAAGGATGATGGCAGTGGTTCAAACCCTGCTTTTCCAGGGCTCTTTGCTGTGTCTCGAGATCAGGGTAGGTTGTTCTTAATAGAAAAAACACAGTTTTATTGCTTTTTTAGCAACTAAAAGATTCTTTACAATAGCTCACAGGTGAAGACAGATACTCACTTTTTGTCTTTTTTTTAAACTTGAATTCTATAACTCCTGATTGGTCCAGTCTTCCACAGATTTCTTTCCACCATCCTCCCTCCCACTTTCAAGGCCTCAGTGTCCCAGCTGGGAAGCATTTCCTGGGAATACTGAGGAAGTGCTTGCTGCGGGAAAAATGAGGTTTGCGCCTTAAATTTGGTGGAAAGATGGAAGAGAGCAGGAAAAAGCTCCTTCCTTGAGGGAACCCGTTGCCTTGTGGGATAACTGGAGCTTCTGGAAGGTGGGAGAAGCCCCGGGGTTGGGAATCACCCCCCAGCACACCCTGAGTCTGTTCCTGCTCCGTGTCCATCTGTGAGTTTCCAGGTGAATGGGAGAACTGAGAACCTTTTGAGAAGAAACTTTACCCTCACTGAGGGAAAGTGAGCACCAGGTGTCTGGAGGGGTGGGAGCTGCTGGGAGCAGGGCTGGGGGCTCAGAGCAGGCGGCCCCTGCAGTCGATGGCCCCGCAGCAGCAGAGCAGCTCCTTCCCCTCCACGCTGCCAACCTCGTAGTTGTAATCCCAGGTCNGGTGTTGGTTATGGGGAGGGGTGGGATGGTTGGAATTGGCTCCACCACCCCCCAGACTGGGATTTTCCACATCAATAACGTGAGATTTGATCCCAGTTTGTCAAACTTTGCCTCTTTCATCCAGTTCTCAGGGTGGTTTTTTTTAAACTCTTTGGCTCTGCCCTGCTGCCTTCCCTCCTTCCCCCCCCAAAAACCAAAAAAGAAACCCAAGCCCCACACCTGGGCTGTGTGTGGCTGCCAGCCCCTGGTGATTTTCCGTGGATTCCATGGTTCCTCCCTCCCCTGCCCAGGTGCCCAAAGCCAGTTTGGGGCTGTCCCAGCTGGAATCCTTCACTGCAGCACTTTGGGCCGAGCTCGGGGCTCTCAGTGACATTCTGGGAGGGTTGGAATTGGGGACAGGCACCGGATCTGCTTCCTCAAGAAATTCCCAACCTGTTTCTCTGTAATTTTCACAACTGGAGGGTTGAAGGAGTGTTTGTTTTTGAGGAAAGGTCAAGGAAAGGTGAAAATGTGGGAGCTCCTTATCCCTTTGCCTGGGCCCATCCACCTCTGGCATTTTTCCTGAAAACCTGACAGAAACAAGGATGATGGCAGTGGTTCAAACCCTGCTTTTCCAGGGCTCTTTGCTGTGTCTCGAGATCAGGGTAGGTTGTTCTTAATAGAAAAAACACAGTTTTATTGCTTTTTTAGCAACTAAAAGATTCTTTACAATAGCTCACAGGTGAAGACAGATACTCACTTTTTGTCTTTTTTTTAAACTTGAATTCTATAACTCCTGATTGGTCCAGTCTTCCACAGATTTCTTTCCACCATCCTCCCTCCCACTTTCAAGGCCTCAGTGTCCCAGCTGGGAAGCATTTCCTGGGAATACTGAGGAAGTGCTTGCTGCGGGAAAAATGAGGTTTGCGCCTTAAATTTGGTGGAAAGATGGAAGAGAGCAGGAAAAAGCTCCTTCCTTGAGGGAACCCGTTGCCTTGTGGGATAACTGGAGCTTCTGGAAGGTGGGAGAAGCCCCGGGGTTGGGAATCACCCCCCAGCACACCCTGAGTCTGTTCCTGCTCCGTGTCCATCTGTGAGTTTCCAGGTGAATGGGAGAACTGAGAACCTTTTGAGAAGAAACTTTACCCTCACTGAGGGAAAGTGAGCACCAGGTGTCTGGAGGGGTGGGAGCTGCTGGGAGCAGGGCTGGGGGCTCAGAGCAGGCGGCCCCTGCAGTCGATGGCCCCGCAGCAGCAGAGCAGCTCCTTCCCCTCCACGCTGCCAACCTCGTAGTTGTAATCCCAGGTCAGCTCTGTGCCAGCTCTGATCCTCCTGGGAAGGAAAAAAACGCCACGGGATGGGTCAGGAGACTGTTCCAGAAAAAAGGAGAAACTGGGTAACAGAAGGAAGCTGCACTTCCAAGGAAGGAGCNGATCCTCCTGGGAAGGGAAAAAACCCCACGGGATGGGTCAGGAGACTGTTCCAGAAAAGATGATAGAAAGAAGCTGCAATTCCATGTGGGTGCTCCAGGACGAGGCTGAGGCAGCCAGGGAGAAAGGGACAGAGTTCCCTGAGGAATCCTTCCCATGAGGATTCATGGAGGAGCAGAGGAACGTGGCAGGGATTCACCACGACTCAAAGATTTGGGACTAAAACAAGAAGGGAAATCGGCTGCTCCGTGCCTCACTCTGCCCTTTGGGAAGGTGTAGAACTGGTGGAAATCACACTGCGGGATCTCCAGCACGAGAGAGAGGATTTCACCTGTTTCACCAAGGTTTTCTCTGCACAGGAATGATGGGAAACTGGGAATGGGGTCTCCAGGAGCAGGGAACACCCAGCCCAGGTCCCACCAAAGCCCAGGAATCCCCAGCCCCTCCCAGGACTCACTTGCTGGCAAAGAAGGCGACCCAGGGGAAGCGAAGGTCGTGGGTGTCCACGAAGACGTTCTGCACGAAGAGGTTTGGGGTGCAGCTGTGCTGTAACGGCAAGAGGGAAAGAAAAGCCTGAGCTGCTGCCCAGGCAGGGAGCCCGAGCTGCCAGCACTGAACACAGCCTTTATAAACAAGCAGCATTCCTGGTTTGCCCGCCGCATCCAGCGGAATCCTGCTGGAACAGGCTGCATGCCCAGAGTGAGTCATAAGATCCACACTCAAAGGTAACTAACGGGTTCTGGAAGGACTGACGGGGCCATTCTGCTCCCACCAGGCCGGAACAGCTGCCGTTCCACTGGGGAAGACGCATCACCCTCCCGAACCTGCTCTTTTCCCGTTTTTAGCTCATCTTGGGGAGGAACACACGAGTCCCCGGGGGCCACTCACGTTGAGGTAGCGGCCCAGGTTTCCCTCGAGCTTGGCGTCGATGATGTAGCAGTTCTCCTCGCCGTCGTAGAACTGGCGCGTGCTGCGGCGCACGGGCCCCGCGCTCTCGCCCTTGTCGGCCGCCGCCAGCGGCGTGGACTTGATGGCGATGCCGTGGGTGGACTTGAGGGCAAAGCCTCGAGTGGATTTCACAGCCACCTGTCTCTTCACGGGACCTGCCGTTGAGATGGAGACTTCCAGGAGAGGAGCCTGGTGGAGGCAGTGCTGTCCCCACTGTCCCCAGCTCGTCCTCCCCCTGCTGCTCCACTCTCCACCCCTCAGAGCCTAAATGCTGCTCCAGGGTGGCTCCTGGAACCAACCCAGCCCACCTTGCAGACCCCACCATAAGCCTGTTGTTGTTTTTTCTTGCAATACCCAAAAACATCTAGTTTTGAGGAGCAGATTTTGTGGTTTTGCGTGGGGAAGGTTCCGATTTCAGCGCTGGGATGCAGCAGGGGCAGCTGCTATGGCCTCATGAGCCTTTCCTGGTGTTTTCCAATTAAAAGTTCTCACCCTCAGCCCCTCGTCTGCCCCCTCACCTGAGCCAGATGACTGGTTTTTCTTGTCCTCCCCTTCCTCCTCCTCGGATCCCGAGGAAATGGTCTGGATGTCGTCGCTGTCGTTGGCGGTGCCCGGGGCCTGCCCTGCCCGGTGCTCCCCGTCGCTGTCGGTGCTGCTCGACAGTGTCAGCACATCCTGGGGACAGGAACAGCTCCTGGGGTGCACCCAAGCCTCCTCCCTTTTCCCCAGGAATGTGGTGTTCTCCTCCAGCTCACCCCTCCCTGCTCCAGGAAACCCTTTGGAATGGGATCCCCCCTCTGGACATCACATCCCACAGGGCAATGTTTGAAATACCTGTGGGATTCTGGGGGGGCTGCTGAGTTCTGCTTGAGATCCTGGAGCATTAGGTGCTCAAAAGGAAGGGAGAAGACCCCAAAAAACAGAATGGCTTTCCCCCAGATGGCTCTGCCAAACAATGGGTCCCAGGTGTGCAAACTAAGGTGTCAAATCCGACCCAAATCCCACACTCTCCTCTTTTCTTGATTGCTCAGATCCACTAAAGACCCCCCAAAATCCAAAAGGAATCAACCGCCCTCCAGGAAATCACAGCTACAACCACAAACCCTGTGCTCGACTTGGGAACCAAAAGCAGAAAACAACCCCAAATAAGGTTCGAGGAAGTGGTTTTGGGGAGGCCCCTCCCAGCCCGGGGGTCCCGCTCACCTCCAAGGGGGGCGGCAGGGGCAGGGACTGCCGGCGGCTCTGCAGGAGCATCGTGCCACTCATGGGCCTGCGGATCCCGTCCAGCTTGGGGGGACAGGGGTTGTAGCCATACCTCCTCCCCAGGCTGCTCAGCCTGTGGGGTTGGGGACAAGAGCAGGTCACACCTGGATTCCCCCGGGGAAACTGTCCACGGGATGGGAAACGCGGTTTAAGGAATCTTACCCAGAAATTTTGGTTGGTTCTTCAGGTTCCTGCAGAAGGGAGAAAGGCAGAAGATTGGGATCTCTCCCTCCAGCCTTTCTATGGGATTGTTCCCCAAAATGTCAGCCCAGGAGGGAGATGCTGCTTGTCCCCAGGCTAAGTGTGACACCCTCCCTGGGGGACTCCAAGTGCCCTCCCTGGAACAGAGGGTGGACAGGGACCATCCATGTCCCTGCTGTCCCCATCTCCATGTCCCTGCTGTCCCCAGCCGTGTCCCTCAGGGCCCCAGGCAGGAGGATGCTCAGCTCTGCTCACACTGAGAGAACTTCTGTAGCCTCTTGTGCCACAAACTCCCTCCCTGGGAGGGGAAAAGCCCCAGAAGAAGCTAGGGGAGCTGAGCACAGGGACAATCCAAGAGCCCCACACTCCCCCTGGATGTGCTGTATGGGGAGAAAAACCACAGGAGCAGCAGCACATCCCTGCCTTTAAACCTTCCTTTCCCTCATCCCTCCCTCACCTCCTTCTTGGCTGGCTTTGCCTCTCCATTGAGCTCTCCTGATGTGGCACCAGAACCCTTCTCCCTCTCTGGGGGCACCTCCATTTTCACAGCCTTGGCCTCTCCCCCTTCGCCCATCCTGAAGGACGAGGCGCTGTCGCTGTCCTGGAAACTCTCGGCCATGCTGTTGGAGCTCAGCCACGAGGCCACCTTGTTCTTGGAGGTCTCCTCGGACACTGGCAGCTTGCAGGGGGCGGCCGTGGTGGGCTCATCGTGGCCCAGGGGCCGCGCCAGCCCCGAGTCCTTGGAGGCCGTTTCCGAGGGGCCGTGGTCGCGCTGGCCGCGCGTCTGCCGGCGCGTGGCGTAGCTGCGCAGCACCGAGCTGGTGCTGAAGTTCTCGTCCTTGCAGAAGTTGTCGTCCGAGCTGTCCTCGTTGGATTCCTCCATCTCCTCCGTGCCCGTGTTCTCGTTGTCGTCGTCGTCCTTCAGGTCCACGCCGCTGTTGTCCGAGGAGCACTTGGCGTCGCTCTCGTAGCCCTCCTTGAAGTTCTCCACGCTCTCGATGTGGTCCAGGTTGGCAAAGTACTCGTCGCCCATCTCCAGACCCTCTTTGTCTGCAAAGTCGTCCGTGAGGATTTTCCCTGAAGGGGCAGAAAACCAAGGGTGAGATTTCTAGGATGACATTCAATTTTATTCTCCTCCAAGCTCACTGAGGAGAAAACAGGGGTGACGTCACTTTATTCCAAAGCTGTGCTGGCAAATGACAACACAACCCCATCTCTTGATGTAAAAAAAACCCTGAAGCTTGTGGTTGAGCTAAAAATCAAGATTTTCAGCCCAGAAATGTCTCTGGAGCAGCTCAGGCAGAGCCTTGGAAGGGCTGGAGGAGCACAGAGGCAGCAGCTCTGGCTGTGCCTGGGGGTGGCTCCGTTCCAGAGCCAACACAACCCCGGTGCAACTTCTGCATCTCGTGGGCTGTGCCGGGCCCGGCCGGTTTGCTGAGCAGAGGAAGCAGGGCTGGGGGTTGGATGACCTCAAGGACAGCCTGGGGGACATCTTGTGACACTGGCATTGCCACTGTGAGGGTTCTGCAGCGTCCTGTGCCAGCATTGGGCAAGTCCATCGGCTCAGCTTTCACCCTCCAGTCCCCAAAACAGCCGTGGCAAGAGCTTCACACCCTTTCTGTGCACTTTGGAATCATTGAGGCTGGAAGAGCTTCTGAGTCCCAACTGTTCCCCCCAGCACTGCCAAAGCCACCACTGAGCCATGTCCCCAGGTGTCACCTCCACATGCTTTTGAGCACTTTCAGTGACTCTACCACCTCCCTGGGCAGCCTGTGCAGTGCCTTACCACCCTTCCCAGGAAGAAATTTTCCTGAATGTCCAACTTAAACCTCCCCAGAGCATTGGAGAGAGCCAAAAGGTCCCCTCTGAGCCTCTTTTTTTTTCCCAGGATGAGCCCCTCCAGCTTCCTAGGAATTTCTCCAGACCCTCCTCCCTGGTGTTCCAACCCCTTCCCCAGCTCCATTCCTATCTCTAGCTCCTTCTCTTTCCACAGAAGAGGTTTCCACGAGCGAGGTGAGCTCCCACCTGCGTAGATGCAGACGAAGGAGCCCTTGGCAATGTCGTCCAGGCAGCGAATGCCCCAGCCTTTGTTCTGGGTCTTGAAGAGCTGCAGCCTCACCTGGAGGCCGTGCTGGACCAGGCGGTTGGTGCACATGTTCACGTTGCACTTGCACCTCTTGTTGCACTCGTAAACGCTGCAAGGAAGGAGAAAGGTGACAACTTCCAGGATAAAGAAACATCCCAAATGCTGTGGTTGTTGGCAGTGTGGGGTTCACAGAGATCCCAGAGGACCAGGCTTGGAGCAGCCCTGTCTCACAGACGGTGCCTCTGCCCATGTTTTGGACGATCCTCAAGGCCCCTTCCAACCCAAACCATTCCACAACTGGCAGGAGAAACCAAGACCAGAGGCAGGTGACATCTGCACTGGGATACCCAGGATCAATTCCCTCCCAGTGGATCTGGGGCTTGTGAGGGCTCTGCTCACCCTGTTGGGAGACATTCCTCCAGCCGCTTGTGCTGGTAGCCTGAGTTGGGGTTGATTTGCCCTCCAGGGGTGCAGCCACTGGCCTGGATGGTCAGCTGGTGACAGGCACACTTGGATCTGCAAGAGAGACACAGGAAAAACCAAGAGTTACACTTCTCACATCGGTCTGGAGACAGGAAAAAAAAAAAAAATCACACGTTTACACAGAGATGGGCATGAAAGTTATGACTTGGAATCAGATCAAGAGAAGTTGTGGATTTCTCATCCCTAGACGTGTCCTAGGCCAGGCTGGACAGGGCTTGGAACAACCTGGGATAGCAGGTGGTGTCCCTACCCATATCAGGAGTTGGAGCTGAGTGATTTTTAACATCCTTTCCAACCCAAAAACCACGAAACCTGCAACAGACTGACCCTCAGGGGTTTAAATCCCAGAGCAGATTGACCTTGGACACCTCACACAGCCCCCTCACCCAGGAGCAGCCACCTACTTGTCTCTGCACCCGTCCTTGCAGTCACAGCCCACGAGGAACTCCCAGCTGGTGTTGATGTACACCCCTTTCCCGGGGATCCTCTCCTTGCTGTAGGCCACCTGCGGCGGCGGCGTGTTGTCGATCTCGTTGACGCACGACAGCGGCACGTCCTCCTTGCCCTTGGTGATGTCGGCGATGTAGTAGTAGGGCTTGTAGGGCTGGAACTTGCGATCCACCAGCACGTAAGGGTCCAGGCAGAACATCTCCAGGAACAAAAAGTCGCAGTCCGTCTCGAAGAGGTAGCGCTCGATCTCGTGCATGGAGCGCAGGCAGAGCCCGCAGGGCGTCTTGTAGAGCACGTGGAAGCCCATCTTGCGGTTGACGCGGCGCCGCGCCGTCATGCGGCGGAAGTCGTAGAGCAGCGGGATCAGCAGCGGGTTGCGGCTGCGGTACTGGTCGCTGCGCACCGGCCGCACCCGGGACAGGCAGGTGTAGCTGCACACGTGAGGCAGGTAGAAGAGTTTCTCCAGAGGGGCTCGGTAGGACGGCTCGTTGGGGACGCGGTCCATCATGCCGTGGAAGGGCTGGGAGGGGCCGCTGCTGGGGGCGCTGAGGGGAGAAAGGGAGGTGGGGGTTAGGGAAGAGGTGTGAGGGGGGGGTCCAGGTGGGGTAACGGCACCTGGGTTAGACCAGCAGGACCTCTGTGGTGAGGAACTGGAAGGTGGCGAAGTCACCATCACTGTAAGTGCTCAAAAGACAAGTGGATGTGGCACCTGGGGACATGGCTCATGGTCACAGCATGGCCAGAAGGACCTGGGTGGTGAGGAACTGGAAGGTGGTGAAGTCACTGTCAGTGCTCAAAACACAAGTGGATGTGGCACTTGGGGACATGGCTCATGGCCACAGAGTGACCAGCAGGTGGTCAGGCACTGGAGGGTGGTGAAGTCACTGTCACTGTGAGGGCTCAAAACACAAGTGGGTGTGGCACTTGGGGACATGGCTCAGTGGAAATGCTGGAGGGACCCCATGAACTCAGAGGCTTTTCCAGCCTCGTTGATTCCACCACTCCGTGATTTGAGCTGCTGAATCCCCCCCAGAAACCCACCAGCACGCACAGGCCCCACACCCCAGACAGGAGAACTCACAGATGTGTCCCAACCAGAGCTCTGCTCACCGGTGCTGCGGGGCTGGAAGGGCCCTCCCTGGGGCAGGGGGCTCCCCCAGGACAGGGGAGGATGGGGACGAGTGCCCGGAGCCCACGGAGCCGGGGCGGAAGGAAGTGCTTTTCTTGGCCACCTGCTTTCTGCCCTGGGCCAGCTGGGTGTCGGAGCACCTGCAGGAGGGAAGAAGAAGCTGATTTGGAACATGGGAAAAAAAAAGCAACTGGTGGGAATCAAAATAAAACTGCCCCATGGAATTCAGAAAACCCAGAAGAATCCCAGCGGTGGCTTTTTTTTTTTTCCTAATCAGTGTGAAAATCAGCCCACCTCTGGCTATTTCTGCTACAGCAACCCCACAACCGCTCTGAATTTCAGAACTCGGCTGCAACACCGAGTGAGATTTTCTGATTTTGAAATGAGGTAAAGGTAACAAGGATGCCCAAGGCCTTAATCCCAGAGAGCTGGACAAACCAGGCCATGAAGAAACCCCTGGATTAGCAAAAACCAGAGTTTCCAGAGGCTCAGCCATGCCTGAGTGGGAGGAACAAATCCAGAACATTCTCTTGCAAGGACTAAGGAACAAGGTAAGACTGTGCAAGGGAATGTAATAACACCCCTGATGAAAGAGCTGGTAGGGGCTCCAAAAACACAGGTTCTCATCCCATTTCAGGGGTTTTCAATCAACTGCAGGCTTCCAAACTATTCCAGGATGCTTTCAACCCATTTACATCAATAAATCAGAAAATTATCCCATACCAGCCGCTGAAGAGGAAAAACAGTGAAATTATTGGGGAGAAAGGGAGGAGACAAAGAGAGCAGGAAGGGATGAGGGTTTCTGCCAACAGCTGCCTGAAAGCAAAGTGTTCAAATGCATCTCAAAAAGAGCAAGAGGAGAAACGGGCTTAAATCAGTCAGGAGTGGTGACAACACCAGGAAGAACTTGAAAGAGGGGGAAGAGACCCAGGCTTTCCTCAGAGGAAACAAAACACCAGAGTGAGGAGACTGTTCTTAGTTTTAATAATCTGAAATCCAAGTGTTTGAACCCCGCAGAGTCCCCAGGACACAGCCAGGCCTGCACTGCCTCCTGCCCCTGCTCAGGGGCAGTTTGGATTTCAGGGCAGGGAAGCAGCTGCACAAAAACCACATCCTAAACCAAGCCCTCTGTGGGGAGAGGGAAAAAAAAACTCCTTGTAAGCACTGCAAGGCCTGAATGGGAAAGGATTGAGTGATGACAGATGGGGCTGCAGGTCCAGCTTGGTCACCTCTGTGCTGTGACACTGCCCGTGGGGGACCTGCAGGGGTGGGGGCCCAGCTGTGCACTCCAGGACCTCCTTCAGCATCCAGGATCTCTCTGGTGTTATGGAAAAGGTGATGTTCTTGTGGCTTCCACTCCCAAATCCTGGTCAGACCAGCACAGAAGGTAATATAACTGGGTTATATTGCACTGCTGCTTGGAGAGGAGCCCCCAAGACCCCCTGGCTGGGGCAGGTGGGGTTTGAGCTCTGCTGCTACACCTGGAGAGTCTGTGGGGAGTGAGGACTGACCTCCTGCACAGGCTGCTCACACCTGGGACAGGTCCTGCCTCCCTCGTGCCCCACCAGCAGGGCGCAGTCACAGCAGAAGACACGCTGGGCACGGGCCCAGGTGTCCATAAATCCGGATGGGAAATCCACAGTGCTGGCAAAACTCAACTGGGAGAGCTTCTCCCTCCCCTAAAAAGTCACTGAGCACATCCCCAGGCTCCCCTGGTGTCCTCCAACACGCTCCCTTCATCACCAAGCCGAGTTCCTCCTTCCTCCAGGCCTCCTTCAGCCCTGCAGCTCCGGGAATGGCCCCCTTGGGCCCCTGGCAGGGGCTTGGCCGTGGATTGCTCCGTGCCCACCAGGCCCCACCACTGATCCCGAATTCCCAGCGAGGTCAGCGAGCAGGTCAGTCCAAGTGGAGGGACACAAGGCAGCCGGAGGCCAGTGCCTGGATCGTGACACGAGGGAGCAATTCAGATTTCGGGAGGAGAAGGAGCAAAGGTCTCATTTGGAAAGGCAAGTGCGAAGCTTTAGCCCTGAAGGAGGAATGTTTGGCTCGGGGAGTGTTGGCTCTCAGCTCCCTCCCCCAAAGTTATTCATTCATCCAGCAGCTTTAGGTAAAGAGTGTTCCCCCAAAAAAATTGTGACTAAAGCCACGGAGGAAACCTGCACCTGAGGATTCCTCTGCACAGCAAAGGTGGTGCCTGAGAGAGCTGAGAGCTGGAGAGAAGCAAAGAGGTGGGAGGTGCTGGAGGTGGCTCTGGTACTTACTCCATTTCCACAGGCTGGGGAGATGCAGGACGTGCAGCTGGTGGCTGCTCTGGAGTCTTGTACTGGGGACCAGCTCCTGCCAAATCCTGGGTGTACTGGACCACAGGGCCCTTGCTCCTCACAGCACCTGGTGGGGAAGGTGAAAAAAACCAAAGAGTCAACAGAAAAAAAAAATCCCTAATGTTATCCCAAGTTGGCTGTACAGGCCCCAAAACATTGACTTGTGCCTGGAAGGAACCAAAACAGAGGGATTTGGGATTAATGGTGGGTCATTGCTGAGCTCGGAGCGCAGAAACTCCTCCAGAAATTCTGGTCACTTCACCCAAGTGCAGTTTGGTTTTGTGGCATTATCCCACGAGAAAAATCCCACTGGAAATCTAAATCTTCTATGCCAGAGGAGAAAAACCCTGGAAATCTAAATTTCCTGTGCCAGGTGAAATAACTCGCTGGAAATCTGAAATCTCCTTTCAAAAGAAAAAAAAAAAAAATNCTGAAATCTCCAGGAATTCTGCTAAAAAAACCCCCCACCAAACCCAAACAACCCTCCAGTTAAATCCCAGGATCTAAACGAAACCAAAAGATGCCACCAACCAACGTTGGGACGAGTCCTGGTTTGCCCACTTTGCTTCTTTTCCTGAGTGGAAGCTGTGGAAGCTTTCAGGCTGAACATGGGCTCCAGGCGTGTGGAACCTCGGTAAATCCACTCACAACGTTTGTCCTCTTGTGGGACAGAGAAAGAAACACTCACAGTTCCCATGGGAAGAGCTTCCTGGAGTGAAACACACAGAGAGCACGAGGAGACAACAATGAGTATTGATAAACAGCAAAACCACGCAATTATTTTATGTTGAAATCTCTAACTGAGTATCAGGGAAAATTTCTTCCTGGAAAGGGTGTTCATGCCCTGACAGGCTGACCAGGGCAGTGGTGGAGTCACTATCCCTGGAATTCTCCAAAATCCCTGTGGACGTGGCACTTTGGCTCTCAGTGATTCTTCCAACCTCAATATTTTCACGATTAGCAAGGAAAAACGGAGCTGATCAGATTCCCCAGCCTCAAAATTTAACCCAAAATTCCTACCAGGAAAAGGATTTTCACCAGACTTCCATCCACTTCTTCCACTCTGGATTTCCACCAGGTGCCTTCCCACTCAGTTTTGATGAGCTGCCCACTCTTGAGCAGCACCATGGGCCGGTTGGGGTAGGCAGTGATGTATTCCTCTATGAAATCCCGACAGGAAACATCCTCAATGTCTTCCCAGGCTTTTTTCACTGTTTGGAAAAGGGAGAAAGGAAATGGGACAAAACAGAGAGAACATTTAATTCCCTTTTTTTTTTTTTTTTTTAAGGATATCCCAGGTGCATTTTTCCTAAGGTCAATCAAGGGGTGATCCCAAGGGCTGGAATGTTGGTGGTGAAGCATCCTGACCCCACCCTGGCAATAAAAACAGGATTTCAGGTGTCTTCAGGCTCAGCACCAAAAGGGACACGTCTGTTTTTAGGACCCAGGCTCTCCCAAAGGCCCAAACCAAAGCCTGTGCAGGGCAGGGATCACTCACACGGCCTGCAGACAGGGTACAGCTCCCACTCCTTCACGTAGGACGCGTAACCGTCGTCAAAGAAGATCAGGAACCTGGAAAACAAACGGGAATTAGGGATGGGAGCTGAAGAGAACATTGTGCAATGGAAGTGGAGAACCTCTCCTGCCTCTTCTGGAGACATCCCAGCCCTGGATGAGGACAGGATGAAGAGTTCCAGATGCTCCCTGTGCTCCCCGTGGCTGCTCCAACAGCACAATTCTCAGCCAGGCTCTTTCCCTCTGCTCCAAATCCCCTCTGCGCCCCAGGAAAGGGAGATAAAGAAAGAGAAAATTATTAATTGCTCCTGGTTTCTGCAGGGAAGATGGATAAGGAACCCACTTAGTGCCCTGGAGCTGTACAAAAGCTGCAGGATGTGGGATCAGCATCACAACCAGGAGAAAAGTTGAATTTGAGTATCAAGTTCAGCTCATTTTCAGTTCTTAAACATGGATCAGGTAAAATCCAACAGAATTTACGTCCGATCCAGGGAGACTGAATCCTTTGTCAATCTCTTCAGAAAAACCACAAGCCTTTATTTTAATAGATCAGAGCAACATTTCCCCTCCTTTATTCCCAAAAAAGCTGCTCCAAACCTGCTTTCTCCTCCTGAAGAGCTTTGGCAACATCGCTGCCACCCAACCCTCCCCGGGCTCCTGTTTCCTCCCACTGTTTCATGCCTCAAGGAGTCCAGACTCAACATCGGAGTGATAATTTGAATAAATTAGCAGATCTAATTCCTGACTCAGGGCCATGAGCAAGAGTGGAAGACCCACCCTTAGCTTCAGAGATAAGAAAGATGAAATAAGTCAGAACCACATTCCTGGGAAGGGCACAATTCAGCACCTGAAGGGTATTAAAATAAACCCCCTTTTTTTTTTTTTTTTTTTTTTTTTTTTTTTTTTTTTTTTTTTTTTTTTTTTTTTTTTTTTTTTTTTTTTTTTTTTTTTTTTTTTTTTTTTTTTTTTTTTTTTTTTTTTTTTTTTTTTTTTTTTTTTTTTTTTT
>SWJQ01000981.1:117354-129103 GCA_007252995.1 Zosterops borbonicus
TTTTTTTGTTTTTTTTTTTTTTTTTTGTTTTTGTTTTGTTTTGTTTTGAGGGAGTTATTAAACCATATTTTCTCAGTGTTTATTTTTGGGAAAGAAGGAAGTGCAAGCACTTTAACCTCTCCCCCTTTTCCTAGATGTGATGACGACCCAATGCCAAACGATAAAGAGAGATTTGCCAGGTAAGAATTTGATGTTTTTAA
This sequence comes from Zosterops borbonicus, assembly GCA_007252995.1. NCBI lineage: Eukaryota > Metazoa > Chordata > Aves > Passeriformes > Zosteropidae > Zosterops > Zosterops borbonicus. The sequence continues at coordinate 117,555 of SWJQ01000981.1, forward strand.
AGCTTTTTGTGCCAAAAAAACCCCCCTTAATATTAGAGGGATTGTGCAGCACCCTTCTCACCATCATCTCTCTTTGAAGGTGCTCCAAGGGATCCACAGATACTCCTTGATGTTTTTTTGGGGCCAGTTCTTTGAGTGTGACAACGACATTTCTCTTTTTCACCATTCCTTTCAGCTCTGGCCTTGGACTCTGCTTCTTTTCCCCTGCTCAGAAACTTGCAGAGATTCAAATTTCCTGCTCAGTACAAGTTTTCCTTGAACAGGGTTTGGTGGCACACGTTGTGATTTGTGTGTTTTGCGGGGAATTACACAAAAGTTGTACAAATTAGTTGTTGTCCCTTTTGCCAGGAGGGGCCCAAAACTTTGGGGATTTGGGGGTCACTGTCCTGCCCTTACCTGCCAAAGGGATACAGGGAATTCCCAAGCTGGGATTCTCCAGCTTTTTAAGTGGTTTGAGTTTTTCTGAAGTCAAGCAAATCAAAAATACATTAGAAATATCAGAATACTTCTAGTATTAGAAATAAGCAAATTAGGTCACAGCCTCAGAAAATGTTTTAAAACTCCAACACATCAGGCACCGATTGAATGTGGAATGTTGCAAACTAATGACTGTTTTATTGTATGGCATTTGCTCCTCTGCAAAACAGACCTGTCCCTAGGCTGGGTTTCCTAGTCCATCTTTCCATTTTTTTTTTTTTTTTTTTTTTTTTTTTTTTTTTTTTTTTTTTTTTTNTTTTTTTTTCCGTTTTTAGCTTAGCTGGCTGATTTTATTTTTAGGTCTGATGATGAGCAGAGTTCAGCGGATAAGGAGAGACTTGCCAGGTAGGAGAATGGAGATTTCAAGCATGGACAAGCAGAGTTTTTTTCCTTTCCTTAATGTTTCTCTAGGCATCCCTTTTCTTTTTTTTTTATTTTTTTTATTTTACTTTATTTTATTTCCCCTCCTTCCTTCATCTGCTGCAGAGGATTATCAGACTCCTGGAAATGGTTGTGAAATTTGGATTAGGAGGGGAAAGGCCTTGAGGAAAGGCACACCTCATCCTTGGAAGAATTTTTAGGGAATACATGAAAGGATTTATTTACCAAAGGCCGCAGGGTTGGGCTCCTGCTTTCTCCTGTAGCTTTGCTAACTTGTGCTAAATACAGTTCCTCTTGTCCTGAGCCAAGGTGCCAAGTTGTCCATCTGGGAAGGTTTTGTGTCCTGGGAATGCTGTTGGGCTCTCAGAAGAGGCAGGAAAAGGTGTGTTAGCTCAGGTGTTTTCCTCCAGGAAAGGTGGTGTCACTGGAAACAGGATTTATTTTTTTTCCCCCAAGTTTCTATTAGTAATTAATGAGAGACTGTGCTTGAAACTACCTGGAATTGTGCACCAGGAATCCAGGAATCCTGAGGACACCTGTGCCCAGGTGCTGGTGATTTGTCACCTGTGCACACCTGTAACAGCCTTAACCCCTGTGCTCCTCGTTTTCCACCCTGCAGACTTTACCAGTTTGGGGCAGGTTTGTCTTTAAACCAAAACCTGACCCCCCCAAAGTGCCTTTGCTGAAATATTTGAGATCAGGAAGGCACAGAATCCCATCTAGCCCTGCCCTGTGTCAGTGGGAAGCCATTTCCCCTTGTTCTGTCCCTCCAGGCCTTGTCCCAAATCCCTCTCCAGCTCTCTTGGAACCCCTTTAGTCACTTCTCATCCCAGGGTGGACAATCCCGGTTTTTCCATCCTTTCCTCATGGCAGAGTGGCAGTGGGCAAGTGAAATGTAAATGTCTGGTGATTCTGCAGTAGCTTTTGTAGTTGAAAGGGTCTTTGTTTTTCACACCTGAGCTCGTGAGTTTAGAGAAGCTGCCCGACTCAGGGGTGAGGTCACTGAATGTCTGCACACACCTCGTAGTGATAAACGCTCCATTTTTGTGTTTATCCTGTTTATTCACCCGCCTGTCCTTGCTCCTTCCGACACTTCCATTTCATTTCACTTCCCACCATGTGCTCCCTTGCACCTGATCCATCCTTCTGTACAGGAAACCTGGCTTTTAAGCTCTGTTTTGGAAAACCCACCTTAGTTAAACGAACAAAAAGAACCAAGTTCTGGTCTGTGGGACTGACAGGAACTGTGCCCTGTGAGCCAAAGGGGTGCCAAGAGCCTCTTTAGGTGACAGCAGTGGCTGCTGTGCCTCTTTAGAGGTCAGTGCCACCACCCAGGTGTGCCCAGGTTGGTTGGCCTTGATCACCTGTGCAGAAATGAGGGGTAACCTGCTTGGAAGCTTTCCCTGCTGTGGGAGTGACAGGGCTCTTGATGTCACTGAGAAGTGGCTTCCCAAAGCTCTGCAAGGTGAGACTCGGCTAATTCAGGTCGCTCAGAATCCTGGGCTGGCTGGTCTTGGAGGGAGCCTTAGAGCCCGTCCAGTCCACACCTCCCACTAGCCCAGGTTGCCCAGAAGAGCACAGGTGCCCAAGTTCCAGCTGCACACCTGGTGGGTGCTGCAGGTGATCTCCTCCACCCTGGGATGGACAGCCTTGAGGTCACCTGCAGTGAGGTGACCCCACTTTGGGAGCAGAGGAGCAATTCCTTTGGCTTCTTGCAGCATTTTGTGGTGGATGGGGAAGGTTAGCCCTGTTGCCAGGTTCCAGGGAGCTGCTGTGACTTTGAGGAAGGTCCAGGTGTCGTCCTCTCCTCCTTGCCCCCTGTCTCCACGTCCCCTGTGCACGCCCAGCATGTGAGGCTTGACTCCTAATCCCGACAGCATCTCTGTGTGTGTGTCACACCCGCGCCAGCAAAACACGCCTGAGGAGCCTCTCCCACCCCTGGTTAACATCACCTTCCTCCTTCTCTCCTCCTCCACCTCCGGCAGAGAGAACCACAGCGAGATCGAGCGCAGGAGGAGGAACAAGATGACGGCCTACATCACGGAGCTGTCGGACATGGTGCCCACCTGCAGCGCCCTGGCCCGCAAGCCGGACAAACTGACCATCCTGCGCATGGCCGTGTCCCACATGAAATCCCTGCGTGGCACTGGCAACACCTCCACAGACGGCACCTACAAACCCTCCTTTCTCACCGACCAGGTCTCTGCCCGTATAAAAAGTCTGTTTATTAAGCCCCCTTAAGGTCCTGGAAAGTCACAGCGAGGTGTCCCCTTCTGATCTTGGCCTGGGAATTACAGCAAGGGGGAAAATGAAATGATGGGTGGGTAAGGGGGAAAAATGTCCAAACCCAGGGTGTGTTTTGGCTGTGGAGTTAAGAGGAGTCTGCCTGTCTGCAGGAACTCAAACACCTGATCCTGGAGGCGGCCGATGGCTTCCTGTTCATCGTGTCCTGCGAGACGGGGCGCGTGGTCTACGTGTCGGACTCGGTGACGCCGGTGCTGAACCAGCCCCAGTCCGAGTGGTTCGGCAGCACCTTGTACGAGCAGGTGCACCCCGACGACGTGGGCAAGCTCCGGGAGCAGCTCTCCACCTCCGAGAACGCCCTCACAGGTAGGGCAGCCCTGGGCAGGGACGTGAGGGGCTGGCAGGTGGGGACAGCCTGCGGAAGGACTTGGATTAAACCCTTCCCTTTGTAGAGGGAACCAAGCCCTGGTGCCTTTCTACCAAGGATGCTGCAGCCCCCCCAGAGAATGCATCTAAAGGTACCACCAGTGACACTCGTGTCCTGCCAGTTCCCAGTACGTTTACCTGGCGCCACACCTGTCTTTGGTGGAAGGACTCCCCAGTGCAGCAGCATCTCCTTTTTCTTGTTGTTTTTTAGGTCGTATCCTCGATTTGAAAACGGGGACTGTGAAGAAGGAAGGGCAGCAGTCCATGAGGATGTGCATGGGCTCCCGGAGGTCTTTCATCTGCCGAATGAGGTAGGAAGGAATTCCCTAAAGAAATCTCTGAGCCTAAAGTGGAGCTCGCTCCCTGACCCTTCCATGCTTTTATTTCAGCTTTTTTTGGGCTCCTTTTGATGTAGACATGATAGAGCACGTCTGAGCTTTCCCTACAGTCCAGTTCTTGAGGTGTTTGTTTGCCCTGTTGTTGTAGAAGATCCAATTTAAAGGAACAATTAGTTTTATCCCCAAGTGTCACCTCCCTTGAGTTCTGCAGAACGAGGGGGTTTGTGTGATGGAAATTCCTCTCATTCAAGATACCCAAATTATTTTCTAGATAAATTATATTTATCTAATCCTTTCTAACCCTGGTGCAGGTGTGGCAACAGCTCTGTGGATCCGGTCGCTGTCAATCGTCTCAGCTTCATGAGGAATCGCTGCAGGTAAACGATACACAAATAGCATATACACATCCAACATACAAATAACACAGCTGAACGCCTTCCCTCACCTTCCCACGCTGCAGCACAACCCGTTTCTCTCTCCCAAGGAATGGTTTAGGTGCAGCCAAGGATGGGGAACCTCACTACGTCGTCGTGCACTGCACAGGCTACATCAAAGCCTGGCCCCCAGCAGGTAACTACTCACCTTGTGTTCAGGTGGGCTGGGTTTAAGAGCACACGGTCTAAAGTTGCCATTCCAGGAGCTGAACGTGCCAGGAAGTGCTTTGCAAATGTATCTATGACTTTTATTTTAAGAGTCACCTAATTTTTGCAGGCGAAGCAGCAGAGATCTCTGTCGGTAGAGGATGAAAATAATATTGAACTGTCTGATGTGCAGCTTTTGCTGAAATTCAGAGATTTTCATTCCTTCTGGTGAAAAAAGGCGGGGGGAGCACCTTAATTTACGAAATCCCTTCATGGGGCAGGGTATTGAGTTACTTGAAGTCTATTCCTCTGAAATGAGCATTTTCTGTACTAACCCTGCTGGAATTTTTGGCCCTCCCAGGTGTTTCCCTGCCTGACGATGATCCTGATGCTGGCCAGGGCAGCAAGTTCTGCCTGGTGGCCATTGGCAGGCTCCAGGTGAGTGCCCTGTTCCCCTTTGCCAGCTCTGCCTTGTCCTGGGAGTCCCAGATTTAAACTGCCCTGTCCGAAAACACTCCCCAATGGCCACAAATCCCAGTGCAGGGATTTGGCAGCTCAGGGACAGCGAGGGTTGGTGACTGTCCCTGTGTTCCTGGCAGGTGACCAGCTCCCCCAACTGCACAGACATGAACAATGTGTGCCAGCCCACAGAATTCATCTCCAGACACAACACCGAAGGGATTTTCACCTTCATCGACCACCGGTGCGTGGCCACCGTGGGTTACCAGCCCCAGGTGAGGACCTTCAGGAGCTTTTTAACAAAAAAATACTCTTTAAACTTACTTTTTCTTCTACATCGTGGCTCTGCTTGTCCAACAGAGCTGATAAACCATGCCCAGGGCTTAACCCAGACATGTGTTTCTTCTCCATTGGTTGTTTTTCCATGTGTTTTTCCAAGTCCTTTGATCATGGGAAGGCTGGGTGTCTCTGGATTATGTCAAATGTCAATTAAAGCGATTTTTTTGCCTCAAATCGAGTTAAAGATCAAACATTAATCAACAGCTGTTGTGCTTTTCTTTTTAAAAACAGCACACCACCAGCTCTTGTTGCTTGGGTTGTGTAACAGGGATTTTTGGGGGGGAAGGAGCAGGAACTACCTGTCCAAAGGGGATTAATTATGGAATCTGCCTGCCAGATGAACTGACTCAAATCTCTCACAATTCCTTGAAAAATAGGAACTTTTGGGGAAAGACATTGTGGATTTCTGCCATCCAGAAGACCAACAGCTTTTACGGGACAGTTTTCAACAGGTAAAAAGCATTGTAGCTGCCCCTTTGCATGCGGGTTGGAATTCAGATTGGAGTTCATTCCAAGGCTGGAATGTCTCGGAATTGCTTGCAAAGCAATGAAATTGACTGAAAAAAAACCAAGAAGAAAAACAAAGCTTAGATAATCCTCCTGTGCAAACAGTTGCAGATTCAGTCGTATCATTCAATGCAGAATAAAACAGAAGCATCTGATGTCTTAACTCCTGAATCCAGTCTTAACTCCAGCTCTGGCTGCTGGTCCAGTTGGCTTTTAGGGCCAGGGATGTGGCTCCCAAGTTGCCTGCTTGACTTGGCTGAAACCCTGGTTCATCTCTAGGGCCCAGCCCAGTGCTGCAGAACCCGCAGTGGAGGTGGTTTTCTTGCCCTGTTGTCGTTACTGTTATTTCTGAGGGCCTTGGACTGGTGGCAGGGCAGGTAAGGCTGCCCCTGTGCTTTCATGACTCCAAAAAAAACCAGCTGCTCATATCCATTGCTCCAAAACCGTTGGAATGGGAAGCGACAGCATGTGTTTTCATTTCTTGGAGGCTTTTTCATACATCTCACACCAGTGCAAAGAGATAAGAGAAGTGAAGCCAAAAAGGGGATTTTTAATTCCCCTCCTGTATCCTTTAAGGAATCAAGCTGTCCCGAGGGAATAATGCCATTTAGTGTGAGATGTGGTGGTCCAGGTGTGAGGCAAAGGGCCATCGCAGGGGTCTGGGGGGGGAGAACTCGTGCTCAGGTTGCTCTTCCCCACCTTTGATCAGGTGCTACTGATGTAATTCCATTTTGTGTTTTTAGGTGGTGAAGTTAAAAGGCCAGGTCCTGTCAGTCATGTTCCGCTTCCGATCCAAAAACCGGGAATGGCTGTGGATGAGAACCAGCTCGTTCACCTTCCAGAACCCCTACTCGGATGAGATCGAGTACATCATCTGCACCAACACCAACGTCAAGTGAGTGCCTGGAGGAGGGATAACCCAGAGCTGGGCAGCCTCAGCCTCTCCCCCTCAGGAGCTTCCCATCAATTTGTACAGCTCTGGAGAAGTTCCTAAGTCCCTCCAGTTCCCTTTCTCTGCTGGGCTGTGCCAGGCACTGGAGGACTACAAAGTGCAGGAATTGTGATGCCTTTTGTGTGGCTTAACAAGCTGCCAAAATTTGGCTCCAGCAGTGCCTCAAATTAGTGAAATCTGCCTTAGAATGCCCTTGGATTCCTGTGACAGCCCAGAGGGTCCCATCTTTGGGAATGTTCAGATCTGTTTTCTCTTTCCATGAGGGAGCTCCACACCCCTTGCAAGGACCAAGAAATTTCTGTGTGATCTAGAGCTGCAGGCTTGGCAAGGGCAGCTCCAGCAGGCAAACAGAAGGCTGGATTGCCTGGGAAAGGGAAATACAGGATTTTTTTTTTTTTTTTTTGCCACGAGGCAAAGTAGCAGTGCTTCCCTGCAGGGCTGAAATCTGCTGCAGGCCTGATTTCCTGCCCCATGTCAGAGCTCTGTCTTTGAAGTCCTTCCTTCCAGACACGGCCATTCCCACATCCAGAATCCTGAAATCCCTGTGGAAGTTCAGAGCAGAGCAGCAGTGTCTGTGTGGTTGTTTTTTGAGGTGTGCAGGGACTGAGAATGGAAGAGGGAGGCACAACCTCCACATTTGGAAACCAAGGAAGGGAAACCAAGTGGAGACTCACTCAAAAAAAACTCAAATGGGGTTTTGCATCTTTGTCCCAGACAACCACACCCTGCTACACACAGGACACAGCTTTGCTACCAGTTGGGACTTTTTAAATCTCTTTTTTTTTTCTGTGTTTGCTTTGAAGGAACTCAAGCCAGGAGTCTCGGCCTGCCCTGGCAAACTCCATGCCAAGGCCTCAGCTGGGGCAGAGCGTCAGCCTTCCCCTGGACATGGGCACGGCCCCACTGCCCTCAAGGTCAGGAGGAGCTCAGCTCCTTTTCCCATTTCCACCTTCCCCTCACACACCTTTGATTCCCAAATTCCCCTCTCTGCAGCCAGGAACTCGAGGCTGGTTAAATCCCTGGTGTAACCACCCAGAGCTGTTCCCTTGGGAATTATCTTTAGCAGCCTGTGTTCCCCTGTCACACTTTCTATTTTAGGCAGCAGCAGCCACCCCAGGCAGAGCTGGAGGTGGGCCCAGGAAGGGAGAGCTTGGCTGGCTATGAGCACTCACAGGTGAGTCCAGAGGGATTTGGGCACTCCCTGTTTGTTGTCCTGCACTGTTTAAAGTCACCCTTTCGCTGGGGGTTTAAAGGTTGAGGTGGGGTTTGAGGGGAAGGTGTTTAAGCCTTGGGTGTTGCTCAGTTTATCATTTGGAATCATAGAATCACGGAATAATTTTGGTTGGAAGGAATCTAAAAGCCCATCCACTTCCACCTCCTGCCACGGGAACTGGTCTGCAACCAGACCTGGCTGCTCCAAGTCCTGTCCAGCCTGGCCTTGGAGACTTTCCAGGGATGTCACTGGGCATCCCACTATCCCAAAAAGCATTATCAGGATGCTGGGAGCAGCCAGGCCCCCTCAGCTGCTCCCTGTGCTGAGGTGAGAGCAGCTGGCACCGTGTCCCACCCCAGGTGCCCGTCCAGCCCGTGAGCGCCGCCGGCCCCGAGCACAGCAAACCCCTGGAGAAGGCCGAGAGCCTGTTCAGCCAGGAGCGGGACCCACGTTTCGGGGAGATCTTCCCTGGCATCAGCACAGGTGGGTCAGCAGGCACAGCTCTGCTCTCCTCCTGTCACATCCTTCCTGCTCGTCCCTGCTCCCAGCCTGCAGTGGATTGCTCTGACCCCAGAGAACCTCCATGCAAAAATGGAGAGGAAATCAAATTAAACAGGATTTAACAAAGTCATCTGGAGTCTGTGTCTGGAGAAGGAACAAAGGAGTATTCCTTCACGCAGACATGTCTTTTCCAATTGATTCTCTGTCCCTATTCCTGAGGTGTCCCAGCCCAAAAATGACTCGTGCTCTCTCTGCAGACCAGAGCAAAGCCATCCCTGCCAGCACCATGCCAGCCAACCCGCCCCTCTTCGCCCAGGGAAACACCTTCACTGCTGCACGGCCCTCTGAGAACTTCAGGTGAGGCTTCACCTGCCCAGCTCCTGCCCCCATTCTGTTTTCTCTGCTGTGCCTTGAATCTGGGTGCCCACAACCTCAGCAGCTCCTCTCAGTTGTTTCCCACTATAGAATCATGGAATCATTTAGATTTTAAAGGCCCTCTAAGATCAAGTCTGACTGTTAACCCATATTTACCACTAACCCCTGTCCCCAGGTGCCACATTCACACTGTTGGGACCCTCTGGGGATGACCACTCCACCCGTCCCATATGGGCAGAGTTACCCCAATTCTCGAGCTCATTTCCCTCCACCAATAATTTAAGCAGAAAGGTTTGGTGCCTCTTCCTCCTGTCAGTGCTGTTCCACAACCTCAGCCTCCTCTTGNCCAGACCTGGCTGCTCCAAGTCCTGTCCAGCCTGGCCTTGGAGACTTTCCAGGGATGTCACTGGGCATCCCACTATCCCAAAAAGCATTATCAGGATGCTGGGAGCAGCCAGGCCCCCTCAGCTGCTCCCTGTGCTGAGGTGAGAGCAGCTGGCACCGTGTCCCACCCCAGGTGCCCGTCCAGCCCGTGAGCGCCGCCGGCCCCGAGCACAGCAAACCCCTGGAGAAGGCCGAGAGCCTGTTCAGCCAGGAGCGGGACCCACGTTTCGGGGAGATCTTCCCTGGCATCAGCACAGGTGGGTCAGCAGGCACAGCTCTGCTCTCCTCCTGTCACATCCTTCCTGCTCGTCCCTGCTCCCAGCCTGCAGTGGATTGCTCTGACCCCAGAGAACCTCCATGCAAAAATGGAGAGGAAATCAAATTAAACAGGATTTAACAAAGTCATCTGGAGTCTGTGTCTGGAGAAGGAACAAAGGAGTATTCCTTCACGCAGACATGTCTTTTCCAATTGATTCTCTGTCCCTATTCCTGAGGTGTCCCAGCCCAAAAATGACTCGTGCTCTCTCTGCAGACCAGAGCAAAGCCATCCCTGCCAGCACCATGCCAGCCAACCCGCCCCTCTTCGCCCAGGGAAACACCTTCACTGCTGCACGGCCCTCTGAGAACTTCAGGTGAGGCTTCACCTGCCCAGCTCCTGCCCCCATTCTGTTTTCTCTGCTGTGCCTTGAATCTGGGTGCCCACAACCTCAGCAGCTCCTCTCAGTTGTTTCCCACTATAGAATCATGGAATCATTTAGATTTTAAAGGCCCTCTAAGATCAAGTCTGACTGTTAACCCATATTTACCACTAACCCCTGTCCCCAGGTGCCACATTCACACTGTTGGGACCCTCTGGGGATGACCACTCCACCCGTCCCATATGGGCAGAGTTACCCCAATTCTCGAGCTCATTTCCCTCCACCAATAATTTAAGCAGAAAGGTTTGGTGCCTCTTCCTCCTGTCAGTGCTGTTCCACAACCTCAGCCTCCTCTTGTGTTGCAGGAGCAGCAGCATGGTCCCTGCAGTGAACATCATCCAGCAGCAGCAGCAGCCCTCGCCCGCCGGCCGGATCTTACCCCAGATCTCCCGGCACTCCACCCCAGCTCAGGTCAGCGGGACCACCTGGGCTCCAGGGACACGGCCGGTGTTCACACCCCAGGTAGCACAGCCCGAACCCTCAGGTGTAGGCCCTGGCTCTCCGCTGCCTTCCAGACCCTGCTCTCCATGGGGGAACCATCCTGCTTCCACTCTGCGGCGCTGCGTGTCCGTGTGCTTCCTCCTTTGGGACTAATCCGGCAACTCCTGCCTGAGCTGAGGGTTGGGGGGGTGAATCTGTGCCTTCTTCTCTTCCTCTCCCATGTTTTTTTTGGTCTCTTACAGCAAGTGGCATCGCAGACAGTGAAGACACGGCCTCCTTCCTTCGGCATGGGGACATTCCAGGGCACGCCGTCCTCCTTCAGCTCCATGACAGCGCCAGGATCAACAGCCTCTCCCACCACGGTGCCCTACCCAGCCCTGGCCAGCCGTGGCACAGGCTTCAGTGAGTAGGGCTTGGGGGGAAAAAAAAGCCCCTGGGAGCATCCAGCTGTGGTGGGATGTGCTCTCCATAATTTTTTGTGGGTTTTGGGAGTGCCTGAGTGCGGGGAGTGGAGGTGAATCCGTGCTTTGACTGACACTGGTCACCTTCAGTCATCCTCCAACCACAGAGCTGGACTTGGTGGTCCTTGGGGATAACCTGAGGATAATCTGGAGTCATCCCAGCCAGATGAATTTTGAACCATTTTAAGGCTGACTGTGAGGAAACAAACCCCTCTGGGGGAGTCCCTTTATTCTATCCCATGGCAAACACCTGGATTCCTGTGGCAGGAACTCCTGGAGGGCAGCCAGCTCTACTGCCCTTCCCAACCCCACGAGAGCATCAGAAAAACCACATTCCCAAAGGAGGAATGATTCAGTGCCTGTGTTCTCTGTCCAGCAGCCACGGAGGCAGCGCAGACCCCGGCCCCGTTCCAGCCCCGCACCGCCGACGCCGTGGGGATGTGGCCACAGTGGCAGGGACAGCACCACGGGCCAGGATCTGGGGAGCAGCACGTGCAGCAGCCCCAGCCCAGCCAGCCTGAGGTCTTCCCAGTAAGATACGGGGCTTTTTTAACCTCCCAGTCTGGTGGGATTCACTGGTCTTGAAGCACTCAGAGTTTGTCACCCCAAATCAACTGGGGGTGTCCCAAACTGTCCTGGATAACTTGATGGAGCTGGAAGTGGGGAGGGCAGGACTGGCTTTGTGTCTTGGTCTGTTGCAGGATCAGTGTGAAATTCCAGAATTAGCCCCTCTAATTCTAATTAATTAAAAAAAAAAAAAAAAAAAAAAAAA
>SWJQ01000981.1:154243-196566 GCA_007252995.1 Zosterops borbonicus
AAAAAAAAAAAAAGGAAAGAGCAGCGCCCCGGGAGCTCGGCAGCTGCTTCAGTACCGGGGAGGAAAGAAGGGACGTTTAGGGGTGAAGAAAGGGGCACCCCCTCTTCCGAAGGGCGGCCGCGGCCGCTTCAGGCTCTGGAAGGGGTCTCTGCCGCCGAAGGGCTCCCGCGGGCGGAACTCGGCGCGGGGCGTGCGGAGCAGGACGGAGCCGCGGCCCCCGGGGTCCCGGTGGGCCGGGGGGCCCAACCCACGCCCGGCCCCCAACTGCTCCCGGGGCAGGGGCCCCGCGGGGTCTCGCGAGCGGGGCAGGGGGTCTCGCGGCTGAGCCCCCACGAAGTGCTCCTTCAGCGTCCCTTGCATCGTACCGTGCTCCTTGGGGAAGGCGCCGTGCTCCAGGGGGGGCGGCGCGGGGAAGGGGACCCCGCCGTGATCCCCGGCTGGCGGCGGCGGCTGAGCGGGGAAAGGGACCCCGGCGTGTTCCCCGGGCACCGGGGGCGGTGGGGGCGTGGGGAACGGGACCCCCGCGTGCTCCACCGAAGGAGGAGGGGGGACGCCGTGGGGCAGCGGCAGAGGCGCGGGCGTTTCCTTGGAGAAAGGGTTGGCGTGATCCACCGACGGCATGCGGGGAGGCACCGAGTGATCCCTCGGGAAGAGGCCGCCGTGGTCCTTGGCGGGAGCGGGAGGGGGCACGGCGGGCGGCCCCACGGGGTCCCGTGGGAAGGGGTTCCCGTGCTCCAGGGGAGGCGGCGCGATGGGCGGCGGCGGCGGCGGTAGGTGGTGCTCGAAGGCAGAGCTGAAGTTGCTCGTTCGGAAGTTGTTGACGCTCTCCGCGAAGGGCGGCACGTGCTCCTTGTAGGGCGCGGGGAATCCACCCAGGCCGGGCAGCTCCGAGGAGCCCGAGGGCCCGTTGTCGAAGGCGCTGCCACCGCTGCTCAGCTCGAACCAGCCCGCCCGGCTGCCCTCGCGCCCGTGGCCTCGGCTGCCCTTGCCCAGCACCCGGATGGACTCCACGGTCTGGATGGGCTCCCCAGACATGCCCCGGCTCGAGGCGTTGTGGTAGCCCAGCGTCTCGATGGGAGCCCCCTTCTCTTCGGTGCTGTCGGGCAGGTCCAGGCAGGAGGAGGAGACGCGGGTCTCGATGCGGTAGTGCTCCTCTGGAGGCTGCGGCTCGCCTTTCACAGCCCCGGATAAGCCCCCAACCTCACTAGAGCTGCTTTTGGGAATCTGCCCAAAATGCTTCTCCTCGGAGGGCTTGCGGGAGGCGTTTTTAAGCATGTTCTTGAACTCGATGGTGGAGGTGGTGGAGATGGAGGAAGCCATGGGTTTGTCCCCGCCCGCCGGGGGCGCTCGGCTGGCGGGGCTGGGGAGGGCGTTCTGGGGAGAGAAGAGAGAGCGGTGGGGAAGCGCGTGGGGCGAGTCCGGGTATTGCTTCTGTGAGAGGCCGGGTTTGGGCAGGGTGCTGTGGTTGGAGTCTGGCGTGAAGAACACGTCGTTCTTGCTGGGTGATGGGGACCCATCCGAGGCTGAATCCTTCCCCCTGCGGCCGTAGCTCCCAAACATCCCTGGGGATGAAGCCAGAGGGTCGCAGCTCTCGCTCTGATCCAGGATAGACCTCATGGCTGGGGGGAAGGATGGCTTCACTCCAAACTCCTGCGACCGCTGCCCGTAGCTGGACAGCACCGGCTGGTACTCGGCAGAATCTGGGAGTTTACTCGATTTCAGGATGGACTTGACCGGCTTCTTCTCCAGGTTCAGCATGGCCGAGGGCGGCGGCCCGGAGTAGTCGAAGTCACGGTAATCCTCGTCTTCTTGGAAAGATGTATCTGGGTAAAACTTCTCCTGGGAGGAGTCCATCAAGGAGGAGGGCATCTCCCTGCTGTCTGCAGGCGGCTTGTACAGGCTGGCTGGGGACTCTCTGCCGAGGCTGAAGGGCCGGTAGCCGTGCACAGAACTGGGAAGTTCTTGGGAATATCCATCATCCCGGCCCTGCAGAGGCGACCTGGTACTGCTGGGAGTTGAAGAACCGGGGCTCATGATTTTTGACAGCAGGGAGATCGTGTCGACGTTGCTCGACGTTGGCTTGTCCATCATCTCGTCCTGGGTGGGAGTCCCGCTGCGCTCGTCGCGCACGGGGGTCCCGTCCACATTGTCCATGGAAGTGCTGGTGGGGCCACGCTGGAAGTCAGAGCTGTGACTCTCTGGTGCCATGCTGGACCCCAAGCTGCTGAGGATGGGAATATTCAAGTTCAGGCCGCTGAAGCCAGGATTTCCCTTCAGGAAATTGTGTATCTTCATCTCCAAGCTGGGAGAAGGGGGTTCCGACTCCAGCTTGGCTTTTGAAATTTCGGAGGATTGACCCAGTGAGGTTTCTGTTGGCAAAAGGGAGGAAGGACTGGTGGGGTGGGAACTGGAAAATCCCAGGGAATTAGTTGGTGGCTTAAAACCAGAGCTTGACAGTGCTGGGGTATGTCCAACGGGAGCCTTATTGACTGAAGTGGAGGAAACCTCTGCGGTGGTCGAGTTTGGAGAATAACCAAAGCTTTTGGCTATAAAGGACTGTGGATTGGAAGGAACATTCCTCCCCTTCATGCAGGGCACGGTCGTGTTGGCTGGCGATGCCGAGGTGCTCTGTGAGGCAGGTTCTCCTGACTGAACTGTGTTTCCAGCCACGCTCTGCAGCAAGGACGACAGCCCTGGAAAACAGAACTGCTGCATCAGGCATTGAAAACAGAGGCAAACCACCCCAAGCCACTGCCATGGGAAAGATTCCTATGTTTGCACTACAGACACCTTTTAAACCCCCCCAGTCTCCATCCAGGAAGAGGCAGAGGATTTTGCTGCACTGACATTGGCACCCAGTGAGGTGCAACCTTCTGCCAGAGACTTGGATTGATCTACAAATATAAATTACACCACTGAGTCAGGTGGGTAAGATACTCATCCTGGTCTGCAGCCAGGACTGAGAAAACCCTGCCCTGCTGGCCAGGTGACCCTGGCAAGGGGCCAGAGTGGGAGCAGAACCTCTGGGCAGCTTTCTGCACATAGAAAACCACAGAGACCTCTTGGTCTCCTGTCCTGTTCAGGGAATGTTCCAGATACGTGCACTTTGGCCACAGCACAAGCAGGAAGTACAGGGAGGTGACAGATCTCACTGGTCCGTGACACCTGTGCTACCTGAGAAGCACATCCACACGTGCCAGAGACGTAAAACATTCCAATGAGGTTTTTCTTCCTGTGTTCTCACTTTGGGACAAGCAGAGCAGCACGTTTCAGCCCTGCCACTGCCCCTCAGACACCTGCCAGCCCTCCTCCAACACCCACCTTGCAGCGCTGGCGCCGTCTGAGTCTGGGTTTTGGAGAGAGCCGACAAAATGCTTTCCGGAGTTATCTCGACTTTGGAGAGGATATTTGCTAATGGATTTGAAGGAGCAGAGGCAGTTCCCAGGACAGGAGTCTTCAGGCCACTGGTGAGAGCCGTGGGGCTGGTCGGGGTCCCTGGTGAAGGTCTCGAGGCAGGACTCACACCTGGGGCAGGAGCAGACACCGCTCACCTGTGCTGCTCTGGCAACGCAGGTGTTTTTGACTCAGCTTTCCCACACAGGCACAACAGAGCACGAGCAAGGAGAGGCTCAGGAAGTGACACCATGAGCCAGACCTCTGAGAGCAGTAACTCACTCGTGTTTATTTTGAGACAATTAAAGCTTTAAATGATCACCCAGCTCCGTTAGTGCCCACAGCCCGGCTCAGCACTCACCTGTGCTCTTCATCACCGATGTCAAACTGCTCAGGATGGAGCTGATCTTGGCCAGGTCCACGTTGGCCAGGTTGGGTAAGGCTAGTGTTGGTGCCAGGGAGATGGGAGCTGTGCTCACCACCTTTGGAGCTGGGGGGGTTGGAGGGGCTGGGGCTGGTGTTGCCACTGTCCCCGAGGCTGTGGCAGCTGCGGCAGCTGGTGGCACCACTTTGGGGACACTCTCGGTCTTGGCGGGGGCAGGAGCAGCCTGTTTGTCCTTCCTCTCCTCCACTGCAATGGAAAGGGGGGGAACAAGAGCAGAAAGGTCACTCAATCCCCCGAAAAAAAATCTCAGGGAACATCAGTTCTTATTCCCACAGCATCTTGGATAAGTGTTTTGGGAGATGGATATTATCACAGCTGAACTGGGACTTCCCCACCAGGAGATTCAAACCCAACACCCCCAACCCACAGCCCAGCACGGGCTTTGTGCCTCCTCCACATCCTCAATGAAGCTGGAAAACACTGGTTTGTCCTGCAATTCCCACAGGACAATGACATACCAATGATTTTAGACGTATCATCCTCCACATCCGAGAGCTCCATGTCTTCCACGTCCCGGTTATCTGTGGCAGGCTCTGGAGAAACCATCTTACGGCCTCCGGCTGCCGGAGACCGGGTGCTGTTCTCCTCCCCCATGCCCTGGAAAGGGGACTCAGAGCCCGTTGGAGATGGAGCATCCATGCTGGGAGAAGGGACAGGAGACTCCTCGGGGTCGGGAAGAGTTGCTTTCAGCTGGTCCAGCTTTTTCTTCAGATTGCTCACTCGGTTGGCAAATGTTTTATAGGCCTAAGGAAGGAAGGAAGGAAGGAAGGACACTGGACTGGGGATCTTTCGTGCCTCAGTCACTTCCTTAAGGAAGCAACACACAAGTCTGATAAAACCAATTCCAAATCCCTGCACTTCAGAACTTGACTTCTCCATTGGACTCACACAAAAAGTGGGGAGGATAAAACCTTTTTGCACCGACTCAGAACAATTTTCATAACCCTCCGTGTATTTTAAGAAATGTGTTCTGCCCATTTGGGGCTTTTGGCAGGGTCTGGAGGGTGTTGGTTGTTTTTATTATATTTTATTACTGTCCTTTCTTTGCTCATCCAACTCTCACATAAATCCCAAGTTTCCAGAATTCAGGATTTGTCACACTAACTGTAATTTTGCCCTGTTTAAGAATCCAGAGGGGAATCCAACATTCCAGCAACACACACAAATTGAGCTTCCAACTGCTGGATTTTGAGACCGTATCCTTATCTTGCCCAAAGCCTCCATTCTGCTCTCTTTGAAAACCACCCTTACACCAATCCCACAAACTTTTTGATTTGGGAATAGAGAGATGAGGCATTTTCCAGCCTGGAGGTGCCCAGTGAACACAGGCAGATGCTGTTCCAGCTGTGGAGGATCCAGAAAAAGGCACACTTACATTTGCCACCACCTTGACTTCCTTGTACTGTGCCTCGTAGAATATCCCGGCGTTCTCCAGCGCCTCGGTGAGCGAGGGGCCGTTCTTCACCTGCTTGTCCAAGCCATTGACAAACTCCTCCAGCTTTGAACTCGCTTCTTCAAACTCCTTGGAGAACTTCTTCCCTCCTGTTTTATCTGCAGGGAGATGGAACACAATGGAAATGGGATATTGGGACAGTGAAAGCTGGCACACTCCCAGACCATCCTGGTGATCCACTGGGATCTAGCAAGGAGGAGACCTGGTTGCTGGTTGCTGGAAGGGTATTAACTGTATTTTCAGACAGTTATTTGCTTGATCTGAGCTCTGCACTTGACAGTTTCCACAGAAATTCAAACTAACTAAGACTTTTCCCTCCTGACTGCTGGTTCTTAACCCCGCTCTGAAATTCCGGCATTTTCCAGATACAAATTCTGGCATTTCTCATCTTGAGGAGCTCCCACAACACCTTTGGTACCCTCAGGGTTTTACCTTTCAAACACTTGAGTGTCTCGGTGCTGCAGACGTCCACCCTCATAGTGGAAAGCTGCTTCTCCTTCAGCTCTATCTGATCTTCTGAGCGTTTGTACAGCAGCAGCTCATCGATGAGGGACTGGGGCTGGAAAAAAGCAAACAGGAAAAAGCCTCCTTATCACATTGCAGGGAACAGATGCCTCCTCTCTGTTCAAATTGCTTCCAAGCAAGAGCTAACCCAAAAACCATGTGGATCCCGGGATTTTTAACCTCAAATCTCACAATGAACAAACTTGGGCTCAGGCAGGAGCTGCAATTTCACAAATCTCCTGGTTAAGAGCAGGGACAGGTCTTTTTTATTTACTCCCCATTTCACTCTAGAGGTGCCTGTGCATTTCATGAACGTGTCCCACTCTGTTAGGGGACTGAATTTAGACCAATTTCTTGCAACCAGCTCTTCAGCCACTCCAAAACCCTCTTCACAAAGATGTCCTGAGCCTGCCCAGACCCTGCCCATGTTGGCCCCATGGGTGTCACAACCTCCATGTCACAGGTGGCTCTTGGGTCTGGGGTCACCCCACATTCAAACCCCCCATGTGGGGGTCAGTGCCATGGGTCACTCCCACTCACAGACTTACTCGGAATTCAGCAACAATCTTGGACTTCAGAGCAGCTTTTGGGTTGGTGGAGGCTGTGGGGGGAGAAAGGAAAATTGTGAAGAAATTAAGGAACCACATCCTGATAGAAAGTCACAAAAGGCAGCTGAATAAAAAGATATTTTTAAGATAACTTTGTGTGTTACCCATCACATCCTCCCCTCCATGCATGTGTCCCTCAGTGCTCCGGGCTCCTGGCAGCTCATGGGGACAGGGACACACACAGCCTGGACTGGAGCTCAACGAGTGACACTGCTGCTTTTTAACATGCTCTGAACATTTCCCGGGCACACCTTTTCCTCAGCAAGACAAATCCCTGGAATGGTTTGATCTAAGAGCCTTCTCCAAGGAGTCACACCTCTCTACAAGGACGGGAATGTTATTCCCAAAGTGCCAGAGCTGGAGCTGACATGGAGCCCAGGTTTCCTGTGGGCATTTCCTAGGTCTGACCAGAGCCTTAAAAACTGTCACACCTGGTTACAGGGTGGGGGGGACGAGTCCTGCTGGTAAGAGACTGAATCCATCAGATTCTGGACAAAACAGGAGAAAACAGGAAAGAAGAAATGAGCTGATGAGAAGCAAAGCACTAAACCCTCCATCCATGCTGGATACAGCCCAGTTCTGCCTGGGAAAGCAGCTTCTGGTGTTAAGCCCAGTAATAAACACTCCTTGACACTTTTAACCTGCTGATGTCACCCTGTGTCACTCATACACCTGATGTCTCACGTGTCACACATCATACCTGATGTCCCACGGTCACACCTGATGTCCCATGGTCATACCTGATGTCCCACACATCACACCTGATTGTCCCATGGTCACACCTGATGTCCCACACATCACACCTGATTGTCCCATGGTCACACCTGATTGTCCCATGGTCACACCTGGTGTCCCACACATCACACCTGACATCTCACCACCTCTGTGGGGACCGCTCAGGGTGTTGGTGCAAAAATGAGATCATTAAAGTCACTCTGTTATAATAAATTCTCTCCTGCTGGTCTGGGTTCTGGACTGTTGGACTGTCACATCCTGTCCCTGAACTCCCAGCTCCTGGTTCCTCCTCCCAGCCCATCCTGCTGGGGCAGGAGTTTTCCTGAGCATGAAGGGAATAATGTCCATCTCCTGCTTCTCTCTGTCTTCTCTCCATCTCTGACCAGTCTAGGAGCAGTTTCCAAGAGGTTCCACCAGCTCTTTCCTTTCCTGTCCACAACCTCTGCTCTCCTATCTTATTGTTTTTTTTTTTTGCCTCGCTTCTTTTCTTTACAAAGCTGTTTTTTCTACCAACATCTCATTGGTGTGCACATCTTGGGGCCCTTCTGAGCCTGCAGGCTCAGCTCACACTGGGCTCAGCCCTTCTGCTCCTCGAGCAGCCAATTTCTGCATGAGTGCACAGAGTTCACAGTGGTTCCTTACTTTGTGATTTCTTCCACGGCTTATTCGGTTTGTTCAGAGACTCTTTCAGCTGCTTCTGAGTTTTGAAAGTGGTACCTGGAAAACATTTCATTTTTGGCAGTCTGGCATTATGGGATTCCTGTCAAAATCTGGTTTTTTTTTTGGTGTCGTACAGTTGCACGGTGAAAGAGTGAACAGAAATTTGTTTTAAAATACCTCGACCAACTTCCTTAGAGGAAGGAGCTGCTGGATGCCCAAGAGAACCTCAGTTTACTCAGGAATGCAGCAACCTGGGGGTGGTCTGCCATTTTTAAATCAAGTTTCTGTTTGCCCTTACACTAAGGCAGTTCAAAAAAAAAAATCACAGTAAAAAGGGAAAATACAAGAAATCTAAAAAATGAGACTCTTTAGCGAGGCTGTAAAAAGGAATCAGCATGGAACAGACAAGTGCTGCCCGTTGGGAAAGCAGCCACGATACCTGATTTACCTGAAACCTCACAGACCTGTTTCCGAGGTGCAGAAATGAGTTTATTTCAGAGCAAAAAGCACAAAAGTCACTTCTCAGCATGCAACACCCAGCTCATGCCTGTCCTCGTGCCACAGCCCGACCCAAGACACCACATTCCTCCTGCTGTGATGGCCACGACCCTCAGACCACACCTGAGAACCTCCTGAAAACCTTCAGCTCTTCGTGATGTGAGTAAAGCCAAAACCTGGCCTGATTTCCTTCACTGCTAATTCCTGGTTTTAACCGAACTCCACGTGTTTCTTCTCTAAGGACTCGAGGACTCTTCACCCTCCAGCTTTGCTTCTGCTTCTTCCTACCCCACAAATAAATCAGTTAAACCAGCATGTCACTGAATAGGACTTGGGAGGAACAGCCAGAGCACCCTGGTCAGGACGTGCAGGACCATTTCAGTTCTGTTTGCTCTCAGCTGGAGCAGCTCCAGCTCACGTGAAAGAACTCACAGCTGCCTTAGGAAAGGTACAAAAGAGGTAAAGCAGGAGAATCCAGCGCTGCTCACGTCCCCACACCTGGCTACCTTACAGCCTGTGCCAGGTGCAAATGCTCCTCACTCCCCTCAGTGACCCCAGACTATTTCTACAACTTGAGCGAGCTCACGTGGTAGTTTTTTGTAAGGTGAGAAATGCAAAGGGTGAGTAACTTACTCAGTGCTTCTTTCAGTGCCAAAATGGTTTCCTCGGGGTACACGTTTCTGTCCTCCCAGATTTTGAAGATTCTTTCGATGGATTTGGAAACAGATGGATCCCTGGAAGAGAAGAATTCTTTACCCCTGACTGCAGGACACTGGTGTGAGGCTTCCCTTGATAATTTAACAGGATAATTTGACCCAAACCACCTCCCTGTGCAAATTAAAACCCAGCTCGTGCCTGCTCCGGCCCACTCTGCTGTTCCAACAGAATCCTTCAAGTTCTGCTGATGATTCTAGAGAGTTCTAGAGATATCAGAAGAAAAATTCCCCCTTTTTTGAGACACTCAGCCCCCCCAACAGCCTCATTACTCACTTCACTAACGAAGCAGCCTCAGGAAGCACCTCTGCGAAGGTGTCCCGAAAGACAATGGCATTTTTCCTCTTGCAGTTCTGTATGACATCGTTGGCCAAGTAAAAAAGGTTCAGCCGATGAGGAAAAGCAGCTGAGGACAAAAGAAAATTTACAGTCAGCATCAGACAGAAGTACCACAACAGCCACACCTCTGATCCCAACACTTTCAGTAAAGTTTCAGAGTTTCCAAGGTCCAGCAGACAAACCCTGGGGACTAGAGAGGAACATCTCCCATCTACAAATGATTTTCAGACTTGCTCTTCTGACCCTCCTCATGTTCAAAAGCTCCAAAAGTGATTTACTTCATCAAACAAACCCCTTCCCTTGGAGCAGGTAAACTTGGGAAGCTCATCCACATGCTAATGAAGGTAATGAGCTCCTTCACTTCCCTAAAGGACATTCCCAAGGATTAAACCAGAGGAACAATGCCAAGGGATGGTGTTACCTCACACGGCCCCGTGTTGTCACCTCTCACCTCCCTGTGTCACCTCTGGCTGTAACCAGAATGAGCTTTTATCTACAGATCCCTCAATTCTCTATCCTGCTTCATTTTCCAGTTGAAGTTGAACATTTACATTGGTAAAGCCACTTCCCTCAGCATGGCTGCACCTTTTCAGCTCTCATGGTCTCCAGGATTTCTGTCAGGAAGCTCAGCCTGGTCCAGAGCCCTGGGTGAGAGCTCACCCCTCACTCACAGCCTGAAGAAACTCCCAGTAGAAACATTTCACCCAGCAACAGGGTGAGCTCACAAGTCAACACGAGCTCAAAAGGAAGATCCTGAACAGGAGATCCTCCTCTGAGTGGAAGCAGAGCTGAGGACACAAGACAAGGCTTAGCTCTGGGTCCTCAAATCCTCGTGGGTTGATGTCCTTAAGCCTCCCTGAGCTCTTGCCAGCAGCAACAGCTCTCCTGGCACTGAGCCCTCGAGCATCACTCCAGGCTGGGGCAGGGAAGGGCACGGGGACAGAGCCCTTGGGAAGTCCCTGCTCCTCAAGCCCTGTCCCCACACTGTCCCTGCCCCAGGACACACAGCAAAGGGCTGAGAGACAAGGCAGGGGTCACTGCCAGCAGCTCCTCACCTCCACCCTGCATGGAGCCCCAGGTCTCACATCCCAGAGTGAGCTTTTATCCCTGACCCTGCTCTTCTGGCCACTGCCACCTCTCAGAGTTCCATCTCCAACATCCCAGAACAACTTTTATCCCTGCCCCTGCTCCTCTGGCCACTGTCACCTCTCAGATCCAGCTCCCACATCCCAGAACAAGCTTTTACCCCTGCCCCTGCTCCTCTGGCCTCTCAGAGCTCCATCTCCCACATCCCAGAACAAGCTTTTTTACCTCTGCCCCTGCTCCTCTGGCACTGCCACCTCTCAGAGCTCCATCTCCCACATCCCAGAACAACTTTTACCCCTGCCCCTGCTCCTCTGGCCTCTCAGAGTTCCATTTCCCACTTTTATCCCTGCCCCTGCTCCTCTGGCACTGCCACCTCTCAGAATTCCATCTCCCACTTTTATCCCTGACCCTGCTCCTCTGGCACTGCCACCTCTCAGCTCCATCTCCCACACCCCANAGTTCCATCTCCCACTTTTATCCCTGCCCCTGCTCCTCTGGCACTGCCACCTCTCAGCTCCATCTCCCACACCCCAGGATGAGCTTTTCCAGCACAGTCTCCTCCAGCCAAAGGATTTNTTCCATTTCCCACTTTTATCCCTGCCCCTGCTCCTCTGGCACTGCCACCTCTCAGAATTCCATCTCCCACTTTTATCCCTGACCCTGCTCCTCTGGCACTGCCACCTCTCAGCTCCATCTCCCACACCCCAGAACAAGCTTTTACCCCTGCCCCTGCTCCTCTGGCCTCTCAGCNGCTTTTCCAGCACAGTCTCCTCCAGCCAAAGGATTTCTGACCAGAACCTGTTGCTCACACACAACCTGTGCTGCCCTGAAGGTGCTGACAGGGCAGGTTGAGGTGGGTTTTCTGGAGCACGGAGTGGAGGGCTGGGAATTCAGCTGCAGCCAGCTTTCCCCAAAACTCCAGCCTGGATAACCTCTCAGATCATCGTCCCACTGCAATGGAGCTTCTGTAAAACCCAGAGCTCAAGTGCCAATTCTGCTTCTGATGTTCCCTCCATCCCAGAGATGTTTCACCAGCACAGAGCAACAATTCCAGATCTTAATAACATAAAATAGATTTCAAAGAACTATAAAGCTTTGATTGAAACGATTCAGGATCTACACAGCAGAAAGAAATGTGGAGTGGGGCTCCAGCCTGATGGTGACGATACAGAGCAGAGCCCAGAGCAAAGTTAGAGCCACAAGTTACAAACCAAGATACACCCACGCCATGCAGGAGGGAAGATCCACAGGAAGGGTATAATCCACAAAAAAAAAATCAACTTTCTCTGGGTCCAAGATGCAACAGGCTGTATCCAGTGGGCTCCTCTCAGATAAACCAGTGAGGAAATGTGGGGGAACAGGGAACTGCAGAGCTGAGCCCACCCCAGCCCAAACCAGGCACGCACAAAAATGCCATTTCAGAGCCTCCAGACAGGTCATGTTTAACTCAAACGCTCTGAGCAAACCCTCCTGCAGGGACACCCCAATTCCCATCAGGAACTTCCCAAAGGTGAAAATGCAGAAGAAAATCCTTGCAGGAACATCCCTGCTGGGAAGCTCTGGCCATGACCAGCGTGGCTTGGAAGCAAAATGCCAAACCAAGAGCAACGTGTCAAATACCAGCAACCCCTGATTTTCCTGAAAGGACACAATTCTGTGCCCCAGGAGGCCCAACCCCACCACATTCCCCTTAGCCAAGAGCAGGTTTGATGTTTTTGTGGGAGATTTGGATTTAAAAACATTTAAACACTTAGAAAGGAACACAGAGCCAGCAGGTTTGATGTGTTTGTGGGAGATTTGGATTTAAAAGCATTTAAACACTCAGAAAGGGAGCCAGAGCCACCTATGGCACCAGCACTGAGCTCCTCTGGCTGGGACAGGGATTCCCCACAGCCTGACTGACAACTGTGGGGTCCTTGGGGCAGAGGATGAAGTGGACAATGGAGGGAAAAACAGGAAAAACAAAACAAAACAAAACTATGGAAGCAGGGAGTAACCAAACAACAAGGCATGGCAGCTGCTGTCAGGGATTGGTTGAGGAGGAAAAGATGGTTAAAGAGGGATCTGGATAAAAGGAGAGGTGCAGAGGTGAGATCCTCACAAGGGATGTGAAGGGAAACCTTGAAAGAACCCCAAAAAATCCAGCGAGAACTCCAGGATTCCAAGGGCTTGGGGCAGGAGCAACAGCCCAGCAGCAGGTGGGAGCTGGGGCAGGAACAGGGTGGGAACAGTTCAGTGGCTTCTGAGGAGCTTGGGAAGGGGAAAGGAGTGATGGAAGAGCATTGAGAGCCTCGGGAAGAGCCAGGACAACTGTGAGAAGGCCAGAACTCCAGAGGAGCTGGCACATCCCAAACAGAGCTGGGCTGGATTTTCTCCAGCTTGGAGCAAAAGGGGAAGAGCCCCAGGGATGAGGCCACAGGGCCAGGGGGTGCCCAGGGGAGGAGGATTTCCAGGAGAGGTGGCAGTGACAGCACGGCAGGAGGAGCCGGGGTATTCCTCCAAGGCTCTCACCTTCCTCTCCTTAATTCCAGATAAAACAGATCAAACTTTGGGGAAAAGATCTCCTGCATTCTGCAGTAATTCCTGGATAGAGAAACCCAAACTCTCCCAAATTTTCCAATCTGCACACAGCAGGTTGACACTTTGGGGTGGGAATGTTCTCTCCACGTCCCTGCCAAGCAAAGCTCCCTTGAACTTCCACAAAAAGAGTCAAACCTTCCCACAGGCAGCAGAGATAATAACACTGAGCATCCTGCCCTTCTCCCTCCGGGTCAGGGGCACATCCTGATGGGCACTGCAGACCCCAGAGGTGGCACCTGCACTGTCTGTGCCCACCCCAGGCTGCCCCTCGAGCCCCCAAAGTGCTGTTTTAGGACAAATCGTGGATCCAGGAGGACAAAGGTGCCACCACTGAGCTGCAGGAACACGTTGTGCCCCTCCAAGGATTGACAAGGTGATGCACACGGGACAAGAAGGAAGGTTTTCAAAGTAAAAGGGGCAGATTTAGATCAGGTGTCAGGAAGGAATTCTCCCCCATGAAGGTGGCGAGGCCCTGGCACAGGTAGCACAGGTAACCCAGGGAAACAGCGGCTGCTCTACCCCTGGAAATATCCAAGGCCAGGCGGGGAACAACCTGATCTAGTGGAAAGTGTCCCTTCCCATGGCAGGGAGTGGGACTGGAAAGGCTTTAAAGTGCTTTCCAACAACTCAAACCTTTCTACGACGATGAACAAACCCTGAGCCGCCTCCACTGACCAATCCCCGAGTGTCCAGTGCTGGGCTCACCCCAAAACCTCCCCAAAACCTCCGCTCACCGCACACCCCGCTCTCCCCCCAGCCCCGCACTCACAGCGGCGCAGCCACTTCATCCAGTGGTAGACGATGGTGCTGTGGTGCCGCTTGTTCTCCAGGCACCACGAGGAGAGGCCCTGGATGGACTCCATGGTGTTGGTGACCGCCTGCAGTTTCCTGTCCAGCGAGGCCTCCAAGGCTCCAGCCGCGGACGAGGCGGCGGCGGCCGAGGAAGAGGAGGACGAGGAGGCCCGGCCGCCGCCTCCGCCGCCCGCCGCCATCTTCCCGCGCTGCTCACGGCGGGGCGGCGCCTCACGGGGCGGCGGAGCCCGGGATGAGGAGAAAACCGAGCGGCGGGAACGGGCCCCCGGGAAAGGATCGCGGGAAGGCCTAAAGGGGTTGAGAGAGGCGGGAGAGAGAATCGCTGGCGGTGCCAATAGGCGGTGCCGGCACGGAGAGAGGGATCACAAGGGAGGTGATCCCCCCGGGGAGGTGATGCCGGGGGAGGAGGTGCGGCGGTACCGGAGGCGGTGCCGGTACCGGAGGCGGTTCACGGCCCGGCCCCCCCCGCCGCCATTTTGTGACTCCCCGCACACCGGCGGGACGCGCATGCGCGCGACGGGCCACGCCCCCTTTCCCTTCCCGCCCGTCCGCGCCTGCGCGTTCGCCACGCCCCCCCCCTCCCCTCACAACCGTCTGCCCCCCCCTCCCCTCACAACCGCCCTGAGGGAGGCGGAGAGCGCGGGCACCGCGCGGGCATAAAAACCGTGTTTATAGTGTAAATACCGGAATGGCTGAGGTTGGAAAATGCTTCCGAGTCCAACCTGTGATCTTATCACCCAGCCCAGAGCGCTTAGTGCCGCTTCCAGGCGTTTTTTGGACACAGCCAGGGATGGGAAATTCCCCGGTGTCCAACCCGGACATCCCTCAGCACAACTTGGGGGTCTCCGTCTTTAGAAAAGTGATAAAGTGGTGTCTGCACCCCCAGAGCCCCTCACAGGTCCCTGTCCCTTCCCTCAACAGAGACACCTGCTGTTCTTTGCCCCTTTTTACCCCAAAAAAACATGCTATGGTGTTACTTCTGCCCTTAGAGGGGCAACACCTCTGTGGACCCTCACAGAGGAGAGCAGGGTTAAACATGGAAAGCTCCTTATTATCTGACTCCAACAATTTATATACATTTTGTACAGAGGGCCCAGATTATTATATACATTTTGTACAGAGGGCCCAGATTATTATATACATTATATACATTTTGTACAGAGGGCCAAGATTGGCCCAAGGAGGTTACTACAACCTCCTGACACCATTGATCACTACGACCATCAGTCAAATTCTCTCTCAGAGAAAAACAACTATGCAAAACACACCGATAANAAACAACTATGCAAAACACACTGATAAATTCTGAAAACACAATATTATTTACGTGAAGCAGCGTAGAGAAATCTGCTGCAAAGACTCAAAACGCTCGAAAGCAAGAAAATCAGGGGACGACGCTACGGCGGATTTGTTTTAAAAAATATGTCTTTAATGGGGGTGGCTGAGGGGAGTGAGGGGAGCTGAGGGGGTGAAGGGGCAGGAGAGGGACCAGGGCTGGGTTCAGTCCGTGGACTCGAGCACGGACTCGCTCAGGGCCAGGTCCCAGTAGTGCTCGGCGCTGTGCTTCTTGAAATGCTCCCGTGCCATGTTCTCCGTGGGGCACTGCTTGAACTTCATCTCGCCGAAGCTGCGGTCCTTCGCCGTGCCCTGGGCGGTCAAACATTGATTTAGGAAAATTATTATATTAGTTAAAATAAATAGTGCTGAGGTGAGGTGGCAATATTTATTCTCCCGCCCTGAGAATCTGGAGCAGCTTGGACTGGCAGTGTTTGTTGGGAAGATGCAGAGCTGGAACTGAAATGGCAGAGCTGGCAGTGAAATAAAGCTTGGGGGGGCTAGAGATCACTGTGGGACTGGGATGAGAACTGTGGGACTTGGGTAGTGAGTTTGTGAGCTTCCCTTTTGTTAACAGAAGCCAGAAGGAACTGATAAATCATAGAAGGAACTGATAAATCATTGAAGGAACTGATATAACAGAAGAAACTGATAAATCACTGAAGGAACTGATAAATCATAGAACCTGTCAAACTAGGCTTTTGCATCCTAAATAATCAATAGACCCCCATGAATACAATCCAATCAGAAATCGAACAGTCCTGGAAAAAAACAGGATTCAGCTGTCAAAGGTTAAAAAGTCAGAGTTGAGGAAGACCCATCTTACTTCATGATTTTGGACCCCACCCCATAAAAAAGACCACCGACCCATNGAAATCGAACAGTCCTGGAAAAAAACAGGATTCAGCTGTCAAAGGTTAAAAAGTCAGAGTTGAGGAAGACCCATCTTACTTCATGATTTTGGACCCCACCCCATAAAAAAGACCACCGACCCATTTCAAAGAGCAAACTCCCCATGCTTAATGGCTTTTTAGGCTAATTTCCATACAAAGCGGGGAATGGGATGTACCAGAGTTGTAAATATGCATTTGTGTTTTGGGTGTTCAATACTCCTGTACATTAAATGACCCTGTGATCATCTGTAAATTGTGTGTGTGTATTTGGGAGCCCCAAATGTCCTGTCTGGTGTCGTAATAAACATAAATTATCCTACACTTTCTAACTTTAAACTGTTAGAGAGTCTTTGTCCGTCATAGTTGGATATTGGTATTAGATCAATATCCATATTTTTTAATAAATCATTGGGACACGAGGGGTGATGTCCTCCCACCTGAATTCCCACCCCTCTGAGCAGGAAAAGCACCTCCAGGGGATGTGGGAATACATGTTTTTTCAGGATACGGCTCAAGGGATGTGATGGAGAGTTGGATCCCACCTCAGCCCCACCCTGGTATGGAACCACCACCATGACTCACCTCCCAAACCAGAGAGCATTTGTTTGTTTTCTTAACGGACTCTTCATCGGACTCGTCATCATCTGGAAAAACCCCACCAATAAAGCCCATTTTAGCCCTGGAGGTGGAGCTGGAAGGGGACTTCCCCCACCTCTCACACACCAGCACAGCATTGCTCACCCTCTCCCTTCGTGTTCGACGTCTGCTCGTCCCACTTTATTCGATGCAGCATGAGACGTTTGAATTTCTTCTGTGCTTTTGGGCCTGTGGAAGAATCAAGAACAACGTTCTCAGAAGATCTCTTAACCTGCAGCTGGCAGAGATTCCCTTCCTCGTGGAACGATCCAGGTTTTCTGACTGGATTACTGTACTCTGCAGTCATTGCTAACCCCGTTAATGATGTAATTAAGGGAGTCTGTAATTGCCTCCTTACTTCCTTGTCCTTCCCTAACCCTGCCACCAATTTCCATAGCAATTCCTGCTGCAGGCAAGCTCTGGAATGCTCTGTGGTTAACCCAAGCCTGCCTAGAAAGCCTCACCTCCTTCTACCACCACCACGTTGACATCTTTGTGCAGCACCACCACTCCCGTGAGGTACAGCTGCCCAGCGTTTGCCTCGATTTTGAATTTTTTTGCTGGATTGCTCAAGTTTCGGACCCTAAAGATAAAGATAAAAAAAAATAATCAAATATTTGTGGAAAACCACAACTGTTATCCCAGCCCTGGGATATCCCAGTCCCTCAGGCTCAGCAGAGCTCACCCATGAGTTCTCTCTGAACTCCCTGAGCTCACTCACCTGTACACAGCTATGTGAACTCCCTGTGAAACGTCTTCCTTGAGTTTTTTCACCTTCTTGGCTTTCCTTTGCTCTGCTGTGAGCTTCCTTGCTGCGTTTGCTTCCTCGTGAGCTCTGCAAACAAACAGGGACCGCTGAAAAAACTGCTCCTAAACAAAACACCACAACTAAACCTATCCAAAAGTGTCCCAAAATGTCACAGTACAAGGTGCCACCTACTTCTGTCTCTTGGCCATCTGTGCTCGGACGTGAGCTTCCACCTTTGTTGGGTCCTGCACAGCTTCCGTGCCCAGCACCCGCATCAGGTTGGAAATCCTCACTGCAAAGGAATGGAAAAGGTGCTGGGAGGGCTCCCATTGGATATGGCAATGGGAGAAGCTCTCACTGGAGCTTTTTTCCACCAGCACACACATAAAAACACACTGTCTGTGTGGATTTCAGATCCGTGCAATCCCACCGAGGCTGTGCTGCCGTCAGCATTCCCAACACATCCATGCCAGGCCAGGGCCCAGCTGTCACTCACCTTTGGGCTCTGGTGGTGGCATCAGGCCCAGCCTGACCTTCTCCTGCAGCTCCTTCTGGGCTTCTCGCCGTGTCTGGCGCCGTAATTTCTTCTGCTCTTTCTTTGTTAAATACACACCCAGGGTCACCGGCGTGTCACTGTCCACTGGCAGGGAAATGAGACCATCAGGAATGTGCCCTGGAGGATCCAGGGGGACACAGGGCTCCACCAGCACCAGAAGGACACTGGTGCAGAGGGATTGGGGCTGTTTCAACAGCCAAACCCCCTGAGCAAGGGCCATACCTGGGGGGCTGAGCTGGGCCGGGTGCTCCACCAGGTTTGTGATCCCAAAGTATTCGTCTTTCTTTGAGGTCGCCCCGCCTTTTCTAGAAAGGAAAGAGTTGGGCATCGTGGCAGAATTGCCAGCACAAATCTGTGCACAAATCCCACCCCAGAGCGCCATGGGCTGAAGGAGACACACAGTGCCATGGTGTTATTATACAGGTGTCTCCCTCTCTTTTGGGGTTCAGAGGCAGGACTCCACATTTATCATGAACACAACTTCTGCAGAATGATTGCGCTTGAAAACAAAACCAAGCCTCCCCAACTTTGGGCTAAAATATCCCCCCAGTCCATAGCAGCTGCCTACTACAGCCCCCAGAGAAACTTTGGGAGCAAACCCAGTGCCTGGATCTTGAAGATGAGAGGTGGAATTTGATGCTCAAGCACAAACATCTGGCAGAATTTCCCCACATGCAGCTCCTGAATTCCTGCTGTGGCAGAACCATCAACACCTGGAAATACTCACAAATCCAGGCCGTTGGGGATGATGTAGGAGTCCCACCACTCGATCTCTGGGATCTCCCCCTCCTTCAGCTCCTTCTTAGGGGTGATCAGAGCCAACTTGGTGGAAGTGTGAATCCCAGTTTTCCTGGCAGCCTGGGAGATCTCTGCCTGCAGCTTTTCTAGTTGAGCCTGAAAATGAGAAGGAAAATGGAACAGAAAGGTCATTCCAAAACAGCAGAACCTCTGTCAAAAGCTGAACATGTATCACCTGCTGGTTTATCTGGGTACTTAAACAATCTGAAGCAGACTGCAAGAGAAACCACGCAGCACAGGATGGAGAGGGGAAGCTCCCAAGGCTGCCAAAACTCTGCTCTTACTCCTGAGCCTTTCAGGACCATGGAACATCCCCACAGGAAGATCTCCCTCTGGGGACCGCACCCCTGGACTTTTTCTCTCCCCTTCTCCCCAAGCATTTGGGAGTATTTTAACAAAATTCCTTTAAATCTCCACTTCTGAGTTGATCACTCATCCAGAGAGAAATCTGTTCTCTTGGGGATCTTCAATGTTTTGTCAAAAAAGGAGACTTTGCTTTTCAACAGGTGAAGAAAGTGGTGAGAAAACCCTCTATATACACAAGTGCTAATTGGGCACACGCCATCCTAATAGAAATGGGGTTTTTAAGGAAAAGTTTCAGATGATTTGGCTGGAAAATTTCTGAATCAAACCCACCCTAGGAGAGGAGAATCCCCCTCCTACCCACACTCTCAATTAGCAGAACAAAACCTCTGATACCTTTGTCCGCAACCTCTGGGCGATTTTCTCAAATTTGCCTTTTTCGTGGAACTTAAAGGTGCGTTTCTGCCGCTGGGCCGGGGTGATGGAGACCCGGGGGTCAAAGTACGTGTTTGACTCCATGTCCTCCGAGGGCTTTTCCTTGAGCTGCTGTTTGAACTGCTCTCTCTTCACCGCTCGGATGTTGGCCTTGAGGGTGGGCATGCGGTGGGTCAGCTCGATCTCCTTCCCGCTGGCATCCACCGTCCTGCCCTGCTCGTCCAGGATCAGAGGAGTTGGCTTGGTCTGATCCTTCAGCTCCACTTTCCTGGGGGGAGGCAGGACAAAATATGTTTCATTCAAATGTGAAAACAGCACTAACTCAAAAAGGAAATTTGAGCTTATTCCTACAATTTCCATAATTTCGTGGTTCATCTGTAACACCAGAAGAGATTCCAACCTTGTGTGCAAAATTGGCCAAAGGAGGAGGAAACCTCCATTTCACCTCTTTTTAACATAAAAATCTGTTCCTTCAGCAGCAATTAAAGCCATTGTGGGGGAACTAAAAGCACCAGGGAAATCTCAGGCCAGCCCGTGCCTGGGATTTTGGGTACTCACGGCGGCGCGATGCCCATGGCGTGCAGGTTGGCCAAGCCCACCATGTTGGCGTTGCCAATGAGCCCTGGTTTCAGGGCCAGCTGAGCCTGGATCCGAGCCTGCAGCTCTGCAGCTTTCCTGGCCTTCTCAATAGCATCGTTCATGAACGTGGCTGCCTGAGAGGGCTGGATCGTGTTGCCGATGGGGAGACGTTCCGATTGGGACGAGGAAGAAATTTTGGGCTGTTGACAGAGAAGGGAGAAGTTTTGTTCTGTGTCTGTTCCAGCAGAGCCAGGGTAATGTATCACAGCTGAAACAGAGGGCAGGATTTGCCCGCTGCCTGCAGTAGGTACCTGTGGTGTTGGAGGACTGATGAAACTCAGCTGTTTTTTCCTCTCTTCAATCTGCCTGGTGGCTGCCTCCATCATCTGTTTGATCTGTGAGAAAACAGACAGAGAGTTTTTCTTTGCCACTGGGATACGGTTCTTCCATTTGGGATACAAATTAGGATAAACTCTACACCGTGTGGGGACACAGCCCAGCTAGACTGACCTGGAGTTTAGTCAGCATCCCTGGGCTCTCTGATGGTGGGCCTGGAATGACTTCAGGCTCATCCTCAACCTCCTCGAACCGTGGGATGCGCCGCTTCTTGACGCCAGAGGATTCCTTGGACACCTCAGAGTCGTCACCAAACACATCCTAATGGGAAGAAAAACCAGAAAGCTGTGGTTAGAACAGGGTGTTTCCCTCCCAGACCGGGATTTGAGATGAGAAACCACCAGCGTGTCTCAGCTCCGGCTCCGTAAGGCAGAATTCCGAGGTGGCAGGGGCAGACTGAGCCCGTGCTGAGCCTGGGCCNCTCCGAGGGCTTTTCCTTGAGCTGCTGTTTGAACTGCTCTCTCTTCACCGCTCGGATGTTGGCCTTGAGGGTGGGCATGCGGTGGGTCAGCTCGATCTCCTTCCCGCTGGCATCCACCGTCCTGCCCTGCTCGTCCAGGATCAGAGGAGTTGGCTTGGTCTGATCCTTCAGCTCCACTTTCCTGGGGGGAGGCAGGACAAAATATGTTTCATTCAAATGTGAAAACAGCACTAACTCAAAAAGGAAATTTGAGCTTATTCCTACAATTTCCATAATTTCGTGGTTCATCTGTAACACCAGAAGAGATTCCAACCTTGTGTGCAAAATTGGCCAAAGGAGGAGGAAACCTCCATTTCACCTCTTTTTAACATAAAAATCTGTTCCTTCAGCAGCAATTAAAGCCATTGTGGGGGAACTAAAAGCACCAGGGAAATCTCAGGCCAGCCCGTGCCTGGGATTTTGGGTACTCACGGCGGCGCGATGCCCATGGCGTGCAGGTTGGCCAAGCCCACCATGTTGGCGTTGCCAATGAGCCCTGGTTTCAGGGCCAGCTGAGCCTGGATCCGAGCCTGCAGCTCTGCAGCTTTCCTGGCCTTCTCAATAGCATCGTTCATGAACGTGGCTGCCTGAGAGGGCTGGATCGTGTTGCCGATGGGGAGACGTTCCGATTGGGACGAGGAAGAAATTTTGGGCTGTTGACAGAGAAGGGAGAAGTTTTGTTCTGTGTCTGTTCCAGCAGAGCCAGGGTAATGTATCACAGCTGAAACAGAGGGCAGGATTTGCCCGCTGCCTGCAGTAGGTACCTGTGGTGTTGGAGGACTGATGAAACTCAGCTGTTTTTTCCTCTCTTCAATCTGCCTGGTGGCTGCCTCCATCATCTGTTTGATCTGTGAGAAAACAGACAGAGAGTTTTTCTTTGCCACTGGGATACGGTTCTTCCATTTGGGATACAAATTAGGATAAACTCTACACCGTGTGGGGACACAGCCCAGCTAGACTGACCTGGAGTTTAGTCAGCATCCCTGGGCTCTCTGATGGTGGGCCTGGAATGACTTCAGGCTCATCCTCAACCTCCTCGAACCGTGGGATGCGCCGCTTCTTGACGCCAGAGGATTCCTTGGACACCTCAGAGTCGTCACCAAACACATCCTAATGGGAAGAAAAACCAGAAAGCTGTGGTTAGAACAGGGTGTTTCCCTCCCAGACCGGGATTTGAGATGAGAAACCACCAGCGTGTCTCAGCTCCGGCTCCGTAAGGCAGAATTCCGAGGTGGCAGGGGCAGACTGAGCCCGTGCTGAGCCTGGGCCCTGGCCCCCCACCAGAGAAACACCAGTGAGGTCCATGCAAGAGAGTGAAGGACAGGAAACACCTCAGGGATGCACCTGCCTAACAGCCGCCACCACTCCCCCTCGGGTGCTCAGAGTGGGGGGACTGGCACTGAGGAGATTGAAGGTCTCAGCGACATGAAAAGATAGAAAAAAGCCTGCCCAGAGCTCATCTGGCTGGGATAAAAACACATCCACGTCTTCCACCAACTTGGAAGGTTTGGTGAAGGAATCTGCCCTGTCCTACCACGCAGTCCTCCCAAAAGGAGGATGCAGCCCTGGACCTGGGGATGGTTTGGGCACCTGCAGCATTCCCTCACACTCCACCCCAGACCACTCCAGCTCAGATCCAAGGCTGGAGCCACTCCAGAGAAGCACAGCTCAGAGAGCACGTGGAGCAATGGCCTTGCTGTGATGGGCTTTCAGCAGCGTCAGGTCACCAAACAAAAGGCACGGAACATTTTCCATTTTCCACAGAGCTCTGGTCAGGCCCAGCCCAGCACCTGTGGCTGTGGATTCCGTGGTCAGTGCCTGGTTTTTTGTGTATGGAAACCTGGATCTGTCGGTGCAGTGGGTGACTGTAGTGTGTGTGTCAAGGTGTTATTTGAAAAGAAAATATACACACCGGTTGGGAGCGTTAGTTGCAATCCCTTCTTCACTACAACGGTTCATATCCTACAAGGACACTTCCTCAGCCACACAGGTACTTCTTGGAAAACCTACAAGTTCAAGAGAAAGGACTTGCCCATAGTATAAAGTGTGGAAACTTTACGTTCAGTTCCTGACCTTCCCAAGCCATGACCTACCCCAGAGTGAACCGAGGAGGGGGAAGCAAGTGGCCCTGGGAGTCATCACTGCCCAAAACTGTGGGATCTGCAGGTGCCAGGACAAATTCCTCTCCACAGCCTGCACTGGGGCAGGGTCAGTCACTCTGCACCTAACCACCTCAGAGACCTCTTTGTGTTCCTGCAGGGTCCAGGCAGACCCAGAGCTGTGGTGGAGAAATTCCAAGAAATGTGATTCCAGTGAGAAGAGTGAGGATTTGGCAGGAGGAACACCTCTCTCCATGCCAAGAGAAAGAAGAAGGATCATTTCTGCTGTTGCTGCTTAGCCCAACTTCTGGCTCAACAAAGAGCCAGGAACACCAGCAGTGCTCAGGGCAGACACTGGGGAAGGGTCCCCTGCTGCACCCCCAGACCCCTCTGCCAGCATTTGCTCTGCAGCCTCCCCATGGGGCTGTCACCACTCTCCTGCCATCACCAAGGGATGGCACTGCCAATGTCCCCACCTCTGCCATGCCCCTGAGCAGCCCCAGGGCAGCAGCTGCACCTCCAGCCCCTCTCAATCCTCACATTCCCCCAGCCCCGGGGACCAGCCCGGCTCCCACTGCCACAGAGGGAAGAAAATAAGTTCTTTCCTAGGAGAAAACAAGGAGTGGAGGAGGCAGCTTGTCCCAACACTCCCAAAGAGATCCAGATCCTGAATGGGGCTGTTCTGTCTCACCAAGGGTCAGTGCTGACTGCAAGTGTTGGGGAAAGCCAGACTGTTATAAAATAGGAACCTCAAGAAGAGTGAAAGGAAAATCACTGTGAGTAGGAGCAGCACGGAGAGGGCCTGTCAGACTTGGCAGAGTGATGGGAAAATGCAGTTCTACAGGATGGTGAAAAAAGTCCTCAAGAGAAGAAAAGAAGCGAAAACAGCTTTGGATGCACAAGCCTTCCACCAACCTAGACAAGGGATAAACACCAGAGCAATGGAAATCCCAGCTGGAATCCATCCTGTGCTAGGATAGGAGTTGCCAAAAACCACCTATTGTTGATTCTGGGTGGAGAAAGGGAATGAAAACCCACCACAGAGCCCCCCACGTGCTGCCTCGGGGCACGGGGAGCGATGGGAAGTCACTGGGAGCAGCTCTCCCAGGCTCCAAATGAAAACACAAGCACGAGCAGCACCGAGGAGAAAGGAGATGGATCCACATGGATTCACTCCACCAGCCTGACACAAAGCCAAAGCCAGGCTTCCACCTTGGCTGTGGGAAAGAGAACCACGAGGTAAAGGCTCCCACACTTCGTCATGGAGAGGAGTCGTTTCTCTTGAACGTTCCGAGCTGTACCTCTCTGGAAGAGGAGAGTGTGCCAGAGCACCAGTGCTGCCTCCAGGCCACCCAACCACGGGAAAAACCAATCAATAATCAATAATCAATAATCGATAATCACCTTTAGCTCTCGCTTCCGGTTCCGGTCGCTGTTGGATTTGGAGTGTCGGGAGCTCCGTCCTTCCTCCACTGCCTCGAAGAGCTTGTCCACAAATCGCAGGGTAGAATCATCCAGGAAGGGTTTGAGGTGGTCTGGAGAAGAGGAAAATCATTATCAGTGCAGAGCTTGAGGTGAGCAGGAGAATTGAGAACCCACAGAGATTCCTGGAAGATGTAAACCAATTAAATTCAAATGTGATTGAACTCTACAAACACAGGGAGGGCCTTTTGAGGCTCTGGAAGCCTCTGGGATCTGTGGATTGTGTTGTCAGGAGCGTTAAACTAAAGGATTAAGGGAGTCTAGACTGCACAGAGAAGCAAACTAGGCTGTAACGAGAAAAAAAAAAAAAGCACCAGAGTTAAATCACCGTTTCCAGTCCCTCAAACAAGGAATTAAATTTTATTTATCTGATTTTATAACGTATGAATGAACTCAGCTTCCTGCTGCATCTGCCCTGATAGATTTTTCCATACTCACCTCACAGGGGGCTGACAAAATCACCCTGAGCCCCTTCCCCTGCACCCTGGAGAGGTCTGGGCTGTTTTCTGAGCCCATCTCTGGACCTTACCAGCTGCTTTCTTCTTGTCCATGCCCTTCCCCACGCAGTTGAGGGCGGCGGTGACCACGGTGGGCTCTGAGAAGCCCAAAACGCGCTTGACCGTCTTCTCGATCCACGGCTTGAGCTCGTCCAGCTCCCGCTTGGACAGAGCCATCCCTGCTGGGGCTGAGGGCAGCCTGTGGGGAAAGATGGGACAGGAAGGGCTTATGGATGTGATTTTTATGGTAAGAGATACTGCAGGTGTAAAAGCTGTGAGTGAAACAGGAATGAAAGACAGATTTGAGATGTGATCGCAGGCAGGAAGATGGGGATGAGCTGGAGTTGGGTGAAAAGACAGGAAAACGAAAGACAGGAAAACAAAAGACAGGAATGTTGCCTTTCCACCCTGCCAAAGGCATCAGGGAACAAGGGCATAAGAAAGGAGTCTGTAGAGTTTAGAATATAAAATGACATGGTGATGTAGTAGTGCAAAGTCTGTAGGTTTTGTATCTCAGCCGGTTGGTCACTGTAAATTAGAATATTCAACACAAAAAGAGATAGAATGGATTGGAACAAGGAGATGCTCTCTTGGCCCTTCCCCTCTCCTCTCTCTCACCTCACTTGCTCCTGTTTTCTCCCCACGTTTTCCCCTGCTCCTGCCCCGTTTTTCCCCCTGAGCTCTCTTCTCTCTCTCTCTCCCCATTCTCTCTTTAGGGCTTTGCTCCAGCCCAGGCTGGTGGCTGAAGGCAAAACCCTCTTTACCCACCACCCTTATAATAATAATAATAATAATAATAATAATAATAAGTTTCTGGAATATCTCAGCTCTGCAGAGCTCCTTGTCCCCTCCAGCCACAGAAAATTTCTACAGCAGCCACTGTCCCTGAGCTGGGAGAAGACACAGGATGTAAATCAGGGGCTCAGGGTGTTGTCACCTCCGTGTTCTTCAACCACAGGAGCAGCTCCGTGGGTGAGAAAAGCTCTCAAGAGACAATTTGTGCTCTTCTGTGTTTAAAGCTTGGGGTAAAATGAGTTAAACCCCATGAGGGGAAGGTGCTGAGCCCTCAGGGGACTCTGGGCTTGCTGTGTCCCTCAGGGATCCCAGAGGAATGGACAGCAGCACTGCTGTGCTCCCAAAAAAACACTGGGAACACTGTTCTCAGGAGAGCCCCTCCCAGCCTGGCTCCTCCCTGAGCTCCCCAGGGCTCCCCGTCCTGCCAGCCCGGTGACAAAAGCCTCTGAGCCCCCCAGATCCCTCCAGGGGGTTGCTCCAGGCTTTGGGAAGAGATGTAGGGCGAGTGGAACACTTGGGAAAAGAGAACCACTCCTCTGACCCCCATGTGAGGGGCACAAACCAACCCGAGCCCCTTCCCCAAGGTGCAGCCCCAAATCTGGGCTGTTCCCTGACAGTCCGCAGGACTCCCAGCCAGGGCTGTCTGTGCCTGGAACTGCATTTAACTGGCTCCGGGCTCTAATCGGATCTGGGAGCCGCGGGGAAAATCTCCTTAGGGATGAGACAGACCACGGCAGCAGGGCGGGGCTGTGGGAACGGACACCGGGCACTGTTTGTCCCTCCTGGAGCCGGGAATGGGGCTCGGTCCTGACCCAGAGTCAGTTCAGGCTCCACCCGAGCTGAGCTCCAGCGAGAGCTGCGGGAGAAGCGGCGGCTTTACGGTGTTTCCCCGGAACCCACATCAGGAGCAATGGATGTGTGTCCGACCCGAGCACCGCCCGCCCGCGGTTCCGCCGCCCCGTTCCGCCTTATACGGACAGACGAACAGACGGACAGCCGGAGGGAGGGAGATCGGTCCCGCCGGACACACAGGCCTCCCGCTGGAGACACAGGCCTCCCGCCAGCCCCGGTCCCGCAGGGCCCGGCCTCCCCCGTTCCCCCCGGGGCCCGGCCCGGCCCCCTCAGCCGGGAGAGCGGCTCCGCGCGGGCCGGGCCCACCTCCGCCACCGCCTCCTCCCTCCCGTTTCCTTCCACGCCCTCCGAGGCGGCCCCCGTTTTCCTCACCGGCCCCGTTTTCCCTCACGCCGCTCCCGGTTTCGGTCCCGGCCCGGCGGCCCCTGACGGTGACGGCGCGTCGGGGCGGAAACGGAAACGGGGCGCGGGGCGCGTGCGCGGCGGGGCGCGCGGGGGGCGCCGGGAAGGAGCCGGGCCCAGGGCGCGCGCGCTCGGAGTGGGCGGAGTCCGATGTGCGTTTAGCCCCGCCCACTAACCCCGCTCCGCCAATTAATTCCTCTCCCGTTCTTTAGCCCCGCCCACTAACCCTGCTTCACCAATTAACTCCTCTCCCGTTTATTAGCCTCGCCCACCAACCCCGCCCCGCCAATTAACTCCGCCCCCGTTCATTNCCCGCCCCCGTTCATTAGCCCCGCCCACTAACCAGCACGGCTAATTAACTCCGCCCCTTCTTCGCCCATTGGTCACGCCCCCTCCCACTGACCACGCCCCCTTCCACTGACCCCGCCCTTCCCCTCCAGCCGTTATTAACCAAACTCAATTAACGGGGGGAAATCAGAGCCCAGAGGGTCTTTATTTGGGGCCAGCTCCTCTCAGCAGCCCAGCCAGGGGTCCTGGCGGCTGCTCCTCGCCAGGAAGGCGATCCTGCGGGACATTTCTGCGCTGTAAACCCGCCGCGCCGCCTCAAACGCCCGCCGCCGCCGCGCCCGGCACGGCTTCTCGTAGTACCGGGAGCGCCGCAGCGCCTCCACCACGCCGTCCTGCGCCAGGATCCTGCGGGGAGAGACACAGAGAGCGGTGACGGCGGCGGGGACGGGCTGGGATGTGCGGAGAGGGAAGAATAACCAGCCCAGGGTGCAAAGCCGGGGCACGGCTCGGTCCCCGCGGGCTCGTTCTCCTCGCTGTTCATCCATGGGGAGAGTGGGAGGGGAAGGAATCCCCCCCGAGCTGGGTTTAAGGTGGGAGCAGCGATGGCACCGTCTCCGCTTTCCAAGGACCAGCGCTGCCCTCGCCTGGTTCTGTACTGAGCTGTTCCTTTATTTCACTCTATTCAAACCCGAGGGACGTGGAGCTGATGACAAGAGCCCGGTCACCTCCCGTCACCTTCTGCTCAGGAAATTCTGGTTCTGAACCCAGGACGGGAAGGAACAGGGGCCCCTCTGGGACCAAACCCGGGCTGTGGAGCCCCGGCCCCGCCGTCTCCCCGGTCCTCACCTGTTCAGGACTCCGTACGCCGCCTCCACGTTCCCGTTCTGCACCATCACCGTCCGCCCCACGAAGCGCAGGTGGTTCGCCATGGCCGCGCTGCTGCGGGACGGGCCGGCTGGGACCGGGCGGCCTCGGGGGCCAGTCCCTCCTTCCCCCCGGCCCGGGACACGGCGGGGAATCCCGGGTTCAGACCGGGCCCTGCCCTTCCCGCCCCTCTCCCGGTTCCTTCCCGCAGAGCCTCAAGGAAACACGGCAGGGACCCCCCGCCCCGCGGGGCGCTACCCCTGCCCCAGACCTCCCCCTGCCCCCGGCTGGCCCTGCTCAGGCCGCCCCCGGCCGAGGGATCCCGGCCCGGTTCTCCCCAGACTGACCCCGGTGCCGCCTCTCCGCGCCCGGGCCGGAAGTGACTTAGGGCGGAACTTCCGTTGGGAAGGACTTCCGGTACCGGTGACTTCCGGTACCCGGCACTTCCGGCGGGGCAGAGCCGGGCCCGGTGACACCGGCGGGAACGCGCGGGGCCTGGGCCGGTCCTGGAGCGGCTCTGCGCCCCCCTGGGGACAGGATACCACCTCGCCGCCCTCCCAAGGAACAGAAGACACGACACCGGGTGGCCCCGGCCGCTCTCCGCGGCGTTTATTGCTTCCAGCAGGGCCGGCTGTGGGACATCCATCCCCACCCCACCGACACCCCCTCAGGGGGGTCTGCACCACTCCGAGGGGCTCCCGGCTCACCCCCCAGGCCGCGGGGGAAGGCACAAGCCCAGGAGGGCCCGGCCCCCGCGGGGAGGCGGCTCCGCTCCGGCCAAGGCACGGCCGCCCCGGCTTTGGGGCTCCTGGGGGGTTTTGGTGCCCCCCAAAGTCAGTCCCGCCCGCCTGCGGGTCTCACTGACCACAGGTAAAAAAAAAAATCAAAAAAAGGCAAAATCAAGAAATACAGACGAGATTTTCCCCCCCCGAGCCGGGGGGGGCGTCACACGTCCGGCGCCGGGGGGGACTCGGGAATCCCGGCCTGGCACCGGGGGGAACCGCGTTGTTGTAACGTCCCCGCGGGGCTGGGCAGCGGGAGATCCCCGGGAAGGTCCCCGGGAAGGCGGCGGCACCGGGGAGCCCCGGCGGGACCGGCGGGGGGGCGGCGCCGCGGGGGAGCCGCGTTTGGGGCGGGATCCGGGGCGGGTTTGGGGGCGACGTGCGGGAACCAGAGCCTCAGCATCGCCTCCACCTGCAGCAGCGTCCTCAGGTAGCGGGCACTGCGGGCACAGAGAGCTCCTGTCACCCTCTGCGGGCCGGGGGCCGTCCCTGTGCCCCCCCCGGGGACTCTGGGGACACTCACCCCATCTCTGGTTTCTGCAGGACCCCGATGATCCGCTGCAGCCGGTCCATGGCCACGCTCTGCTGGAAACTGCTCAGCCCTGGGGAGAGAGAATTGTGTCAATTCTCCACGAGGGGGAAAGAGGCGCCGGAGGGAGGGGAAAGGGGCTGGGAGGGGCACCCACCTCTGTCATACCGGCCCCGCCTCAGCCCCTCCAGCAGCTCCGACAGCGGCCGGATGAAGCCCCGGAGCTCCCGGCACTGCGGGGAGAGGAGGAGGAGGTGATTGAGCTGCAGACACAGTGAGGAGGGGGTTTTGTGCATCACCCCTGACCCCCCTCAAACACTACTTTATGACCCTCTCATCCCCCAAATCCTGTTCATCTCCTCCCAGCAGTTCCAGCTGGAGAAACTAAGGCAGACCCAGCTTTTTTAGCTTTTTTTAGGGGACCAAACCTTCACCCACCTCCCATATTTGGGGGTGCCCCCTTTGTTTTCTGCCCCGAGCTCACCTTTTGGGCAAAGAGGTGCCCCCATCACTGGGAGGGACATCCCCAGGAAGGGGAGGAGGAGGTGACTGAGCTGCAGCCACACTGAGGAGGGGTCTCTGCATCACCCCCTCACCTCCTCANGGCTGCCTCCACACTGAGGAGGGGTCTGTGCATCACCCCCGACCCCCCTCACCCCCCATTTATCCCCCAAATCCTGCTCATCTCCTCCCAGCAGCTCCAGCTGGGGAAACTAAAGCACACCCAGCTTTTTTTAGGGGACCAACTTCCCATCTTTGGGGGTGCCCCATAATTTTCTGCCCCAAACTCACCTTTTGGGCAAAGAGGTGCCCCCATCACTGGGAGGGACATCCCCAGGAAGGGGAGGAGGAGGTGACTGAGCTGCAGCCACACTGAGGAGGGGTCTCTGCATCACCCCCTCACCTCCTCAAACACCACTTTATCACCCTCTCATCCCCCAAATCCTGTTCATCTCCTCCCAGCAGTTCCAGCTGGGGGAACTAAAGCAGACCCAGCTTTTTTTAAGGGACCAACTTCTCATCTTTGGGGGTGCCCCATAATTTTCTGCCCCAAACTCACCTTTTGGGCAAAGAGTCGATCTCCATCACTGGGAGGGACATCCCCGCCCTCCCCTTTTCGGGGGCGTTTCCCCCCTCGGGGCGATGGGGGGGACTCGGGGGGTGCCCGCTCCAGCCCCCCCGGGCGTTTGCGGCCCCGCTCGGGTCTGGGGGGGCTCCGGGGGGAACTGCGGGCCCCGGGCTCGGTGTCAGACCCGGGGGAGCCGCAGGAGCAGGGCCGGGCCGGGGG
Organism: Zosterops borbonicus; assembly: GCA_007252995.1. Taxonomy (NCBI): domain Eukaryota; kingdom Metazoa; phylum Chordata; class Aves; order Passeriformes; family Zosteropidae; genus Zosterops; species Zosterops borbonicus. Next base: position 185,089 of record SWJQ01000981.1, read on the forward strand.
CTCCATGGCGGAGCCTCTCCCTGGGCTCAGTTCAGTTCCAGCAGAGTCACCCGGCTGAGGATGTTCTGCGGCAGGGAGTGAAATGGGGAGAAAGAAAACAGAGAGATATCGGACAAAAATGGAAGACGAGGAACTGCCTTGTTTCTCCCACGGGGGTGTCACCTCCACATCCTCAGTGTCACCTCAGATGGCCCCGGGGAGGGGATTTGGGATCTTCTCTGACAGGGTGGGTGGTGTAGGGACCCACCTGGTGATGGGACCCTTCACCCTGAACCATCCCCAGTGCCAGGAGACCCCCAGCTACAAGAGACCCCCAGCCACAGGACACCCCCAGGCAGAGAAAACCCCCTCCCCTCCGGTACAGCGGCCTCACCCAGCCCCTGGGCCCGGACCCTTCACCCCAAACCATCCCCGGTGCCAGGAGACCCCCAGCCACAGGAAACCCCCCTCCCCTCTGGTATAGCGACAGCCCCCGGGCCCAGACCCTTCACCCCGAACCATCCCTGGTGCCAGGAGACCCCGAGGCACAGGAGACCCCCCTCCCCTGCGGTACAGGGACCTCCCCCAGCCCCCGGACACCCCGGGACTGCCCAGTCCTGGGACCCCCCCCCCAGCCCCATCACCTGCCGCCCCGTCCCCAGGACTGAGATCCCCCTGCAGGAGCCCCGCCCGTGATGGGGACCCTCCCCCGGCCCCAGGACCCCCACCCCGGTCACCGGGACCGCCCCCGGCCCCCGTCACCCCGGATCCCACCTGCTCCCGGCTGCAGCTCCGGTGGTGCCGGTGTCCCGGTGCCGGTATCACCGTCCCGTTCCCGTCCCGGTATCAGCGTCCCGATGCCGGTGCTGGTATCGCTGTCCCCGTTTCCCGGGCCGGTTTCAATGGCCCTGAGCAGGTTACGCTGTGGTCGTAGCGGTGTCCTGGTCTCTCTGTCCCGGTGCCGGTATCGCTGTTCGGTGTCCCGGTGTTCGGTGTCCCGGTCGGTCCGTCGGTCTGTCTGTCTGTCTGTCTGTCTGTCTGTCTGTCTGTCTGTCCCGGTCTCGGTGTCCCGGTGTTCGGTGCCCGGATCTCTCTGTCCCGGTCTCTGTGTCCCTGTCCCGGTCCCGCCCCGCCCGCGGCGGCCCCACGCGGACACGTGCGCGCCCGCACGTGCCTCCGCTCGGGCCCCGCCCCGCCCCGCTCCCATTGGCCGCCGAGCCCCGGGAGGCCACGCCCCTTTTCTCCCGTTGGTTCGTTCCACTGCCCCGCGCTGATTGGCCGGGGGGCGGGGCTCTGGCCACGCCTCCTGCTCGGCGGTTCGGGGCACGCGGCGCTGGGCAGCGCCCCCTGGCGGGCGGCGGGGGGTGTGGTCTTCGGGCTCCCAGGCCACGCCCTCGCCACGCCCCCGCCGCGCCAGCCAATGAGCGGCGCTCCCGGGGGCCACTGGGCGGGGAGGCCCCGCCCCCCCGGCCTTACATAACCGGGGCGGGGCAGCGCGTGGGCTCCCACGTGGGGGCGGGGCCGCGGGTGACGTCACGGCCGCGCGTGGGGGACGCCCACGGGGCGGGGCTTCCCTGAGGGGGCGGGGCCGAGGAGCGCGTGCAGGGTCTGCCGGGGCTTCCCCCAGCGCCCCCAACACCGCCCCCCCATCTTCCCCCCAAAATCCCACCCTGGACCCAGAGCCCCCACCCCAACTCTCCCCCCACGGGGCACAGGGTGACCCTCAGGCCCCCCCAAAACCCCTCCCGACCACCCTCCACAGGGGGACACTCCTCAGGGGGACCCTCCGCCTGTAGAGGGGGCCCCTCTTCAGGCCCCCCAAACCCCCAGAGCCCCCCAGAGCTCCACAATCCCCCCACGAGGCACAGAGTGACCCCCAGGCCTCCCCAAGACCCCACCCCACGACCCTCCACAGGGGGACACTCCTCAGGGGGACCCTCCCCCTAAAGGGGGTCCCCTCTTCAGGCCCCCCAAACCCCCAGAGCCCCCCAGAGCTCCACAATGCACGAACCCCAGTCCTGCAAACCCCCTCACCCCACACGCCCAGAGCTGGCAGCCCCACATCCCCTGCAAGAGCACAGCCCCATCTCCACCCTCCTCACCCCCCGACACCCCGGGCATGGCCCCTGCAGCCCTGCCCGTCCCCCCGGGGGGGCCTGCNCCCCCCACGAGGCACAGAGTGACCCCCAGGCCTCCCCAAGACCCCACCCCACGACCCTCCACAGGGGGACACTCCTCAGGGGGACCCTCCCCCTAAAGGGGGTCCCCTCTTCAGGCCCCCCAAACCCCCAGAGCCCCCCAGAGCTCCACAATGCACGAACCCCAGTCCTGCAAACCCCCTCACCCCACACGCCCAGAGCTGGCAGCCCCACATCCCCTGCAAGAGCACAGCCCCATCTCCACCCTCCTCACCCCCCGACACCCCGGGCATGGCCCCTGCAGCCCTGCCCGTCCCCCCGGGGGGGCCTGCCCCCCTGGGTGGGTATTTAGGGCCGGGCCGGTGCCACCCGGCCCCCCTCGCCCCCCGCCATGCTGAGGGTGCTGCTGCTCCTGGGGGGCCTGGCCCCCGCCCTGCCCGCCGGTGAGTCCCCCCGGGGTGCCCCTGGCAGGTCCCGCTCTGGGGGGCAGCTCTGACCCCCCTCAGGTCCCCCCATGTCGGGGCAGGGGGCTCAGCCAAGCCCCCACCCCAATTCTTCCCTTCTCCCCAACAGGTCCCCACTGGACGTACGAGGGTGAGTTGGGCCCCATGGAGGGAGCCCCCCATTTATCCCCATCCCCTGAACCCACCCCCTGAGCTGGGGGGCTCACAAGGGTCTCCCCAGAGGGCAGGAAGGTGATGGGTGACAGCCCCCCCTGACCCTGGACCCAAAAGGGAAGAAGATGAGTCAGGACAGGCCCCCTCCTCACTCCCCTCTACAAACCTGGGTCCCCTAAGACTGGTGGGAGTGAAGGGGTGCAGCCCCCCATTTCCCCCCCTTGCCCCCCTCGCTCCAATGGTCCCTTTGTGCTCTTTTACATAAAAGGCTCCTGCTGCCAAATCCAATTAGGATCCGGCCTTGGCCAAATCCCGCTAAGCCCCGTCCTGCCCATGGGGGACCCATGGGTGCCCCCCCTGCCCCGCGGGCTCGGCTTTGTCCCCGCTCCCCCGGCCGGAAAAAATGTCCCCAGCAGATTAACGAGGCCCTTGGGAATGTTTGTGTCCCGGTTTGGGGGGCACTGAGGGTGTTTTGGGTCACAGGGCTGATTTATTAAAAAACTCTGGATATTGATCTAATACCAATATCCAACTATGACGGACAAAGACTCTCTAACAGTTTAAAGTTAGAAAGTGTAGGTTTATTTATGTTTATTACGACACCAGACAGGACATTTGGGGCTCCCAAATACACACACACAATTTACAGATGGTCACAGGGTGTTTTATGTGTTGAATACCCAAAACACAAATGCACATTCATAACTCTGGTACAGCCCATTCCCTGTTTTGTATGGTAATTAGCCCAAAAAGCCATTAAGCATGGGGAGTTTGTTCTTTGAAATGGGTCGGTGGTCTTTTTTTATAGGGTGGGGTCCCAAAATGATGAAGTAAGATGGGTCTTCCTCTCTTGACTTTTTATTCATGGGGTCTATTGATTATTCAGGATGCAAAAGCTTAGTTTGACAGCTTCCCTGATTTATCAGTTCCTTCAATGATTTATCAGTTCCTTCAGTGATTTATCAGTTCCTTCAGTCCGGCTTCTGTTATCAAAAGGGAAGTCCCAGCTACATTACCTCAGCACTATCTATTTTGACTACAGTCTTTAATTCTTCTAAATCAACGCCTCAGGGCCCAGCTGGGTGAAGCAGCCCCTGGGGTGGTTTGGGGGGGGGTCCCATCTGGACTCTGTGTCCCCCCAGGTCCCCACGGGCAGCAGCACTGGCACGAGGGACACCCGGACTGCGGGGGCCGGGCACAGTCCCCCATCGACATCAGAACAGCGAGGGCACAGCCGGACCTGTCCCTGCCGCCGCTGCGGCCCCAGGGCTACGAGAGCCCCCCGAGCCCCGAGCTGAGCCTCGCCAACAACGGCCACACCGGTGAGCGCGGGGATGGAGAACCGGGGAATCCAATCCTCGGTGTGTGTCCCAGCCCTGCTGAGCCCCCTGTCCCACAGCTGTGCTGGCACTGCCACCATCCCTGCGCCTCCTGGGGCTGCCCAGAACCTTCGCTGCTGTTCAGCTCCACTTCCACTGGGGCAGGCCTGGCCAGGCCGCTGGAGCTGAGCATCTCCTGGATGGGCACCGAGCCCCCGCCGAGGTACCGGGGGACAGAGCCAAAAGAATGAGGAATTTTTGAGTGAGGGATGGGGTAGGAAAAGAGGGCGGGAATAGGTCTGGGGTCAGGAAATGGCATGGGAATTGTGTGGGAAGGGGTGTCAGCGTGGGAAGAGTGTGGGAAATGGGTTTGCATCGCAGGAATTTGCTGGAGGGAATGGAAAAGGGGTCCTGGTGAGGGAAATGGGTCTCCAGGGATGTGAAATGAGTACAGGGAGGGAATGGGGGGCAGAAGAAAAGAAAAAAAGGGCGGGAAATGGAGTGGAAGCAGGTCCGGGAGTGGGCGGCAGGTCTGGGCACTGCAGGAGGGGCTGGGATGGGAGCCGGGGCAGGGGGTGGGGGTGACAGGGCCGGGGGCTCAGGGGGTCCCAGCTGTGACAGGGCAGGGGGTGGCAGGGCCGGGGGCTCAGGGGGTCCCCCCTNGGCTTCTGTTATCAAAAGGGAAGTCCCAGCTACATTACCTCAGCACTATCTATTTTGACTACAGTCTTTAATTCTTCTAAATCAACGCCTCAGGGCCCAGCTGGGTGAAGCAGCCCCTGGGGTGGTTTGGGGGGGGGTCCCATCTGGACTCTGTGTCCCCCCAGGTCCCCACGGGCAGCAGCACTGGCACGAGGGACACCCGGACTGCGGGGGCCGGGCACAGTCCCCCATCGACATCAGAACAGCGAGGGCACAGCCGGACCTGTCCCTGCCGCCGCTGCGGCCCCAGGGCTACGAGAGCCCCCCGAGCCCCGAGCTGAGCCTCGCCAACAACGGCCACACCGGTGAGCGCGGGGATGGAGAACCGGGGAATCCAATCCTCGGTGTGTGTCCCAGCCCTGCTGAGCCCCCTGTCCCACAGCTGTGCTGGCACTGCCACCATCCCTGCGCCTCCTGGGGCTGCCCAGAACCTTCGCTGCTGTTCAGCTCCACTTCCACTGGGGCAGGCCTGGCCAGGCCGCTGGAGCTGAGCATCTCCTGGATGGGCACCGAGCCCCCGCCGAGGTACCGGGGGACAGAGCCAAAAGAATGAGGAATTTTTGAGTGAGGGATGGGGTAGGAAAAGAGGGCGGGAATAGGTCTGGGGTCAGGAAATGGCATGGGAATTGTGTGGGAAGGGGTGTCAGCGTGGGAAGAGTGTGGGAAATGGGTTTGCATCGCAGGAATTTGCTGGAGGGAATGGAAAAGGGGTCCTGGTGAGGGAAATGGGTCTCCAGGGATGTGAAATGAGTACAGGGAGGGAATGGGGGGCAGAAGAAAAGAAAAAAAGGGCGGGAAATGGAGTGGAAGCAGGTCCGGGAGTGGGCGGCAGGTCTGGGCACTGCAGGAGGGGCTGGGATGGGAGCCGGGGCAGGGGGTGGGGGTGACAGGGCCGGGGGCTCAGGGGGTCCCAGCTGTGACAGGGCAGGGGGTGGCAGGGCCGGGGGCTCAGGGGGTCCCCCCTGTGGCAGGGCAGGGGGCTCAGGGGGTGGCAGGGCAGGGGGCTCAGGGGGTCCCCGCTATGGCAGGGCCGGGGGCTCAGGGGGTGACAGGGCTGGGGGCTCAGGGGGTCCCGGGGGTGACAGGGCTGGGGGCTCGGGGGGTCCCGGGGGTGACAGGGCTGGGGGCTCAGGGGGTCCCCCCTGTGGCAGGGCTGGGGGTGGCAGGGCTGGGGGCTCAGGGGGTCCCGGGGGTGACAGGGCTGGGGGCTCAGGGGGTCCCCGCTATGGCAGGGCCGGGGGCTCAGGAGGTCCCCTCTCTGCCCCAGATGCACGTTGTGCACTTTGATGCCGAGCGTTTCCCCGACGCCGCCGCGGCGCAGCAGCACCCGGGGGGTCTGGCCGTGCTCGGGGTCCTCCTGGAGGTACAGACCCCTCACCCACGCCCCCCACCCACCCTCCCTCAGCCCCTCACTGACCTCCCCAACCCCTCCAGGTGGGAGATGACCCCCACCCCGCCTATGACAACATCCTGAGGCATCTCGGCAGCATCCGCTACGCAGGTGAGGAGAGGGAGGGGGAAACCCCCAAATCCCCTTCCCAGCACCCCAGAACTGCTCCTCCCCACAGGGCAGACCGTGGCCATCCCCTCCTTCAGCATCCAGGACCTGCTGCCCGCGCACCTGGACCGCTATTACCGGTACAACGGGTCCCTGACCACCCCGCCCTGTTTCCAGAGCGTCATCTGGACCCTCTTCCCGCAGCCCGTCCTCATCAGCCAGGCCCAGGTAGGACCCGCTCTGGGGGAGACCCCCCTGGATTTGGGAAACACACCCTCCAATGCTCCCCCTTTTCCCCTTCCAGCTGGAGCAGCTCCAGGGAAGCCTTTACTCCACGGAGGAGGCGGAGCAGGAGGAGCCTCAGCTCCTGGTGGACAATTTTCGGGCCCCGCAGGAGCTGAACCAGCGCCTGGTGCTCTCGTCCTTCCCCAGGGGTGAGTGGAGGGGTGGGAATGATCCCCTGTGCCCCCCATGTGGCTCCTGGAGTCCCGGCTGGGCACAAAGTGCTGGCCCTGACCCCGGTGTTTCCCTTGCAGAGGCAGAGGGATATTCCACAGGTAAGGCCAGGTGAGGAGGCCGGGCTGGGGGTCCCCCCTGGACGCCCCTGACCCAGCCCTGCCATGGCACAGGTGAGGTCATCGCCATCATCTTCGGCGCCGTCGCCGGCTGCGTCGGCCTCTTCCTCGCCGTCCACTTCGGGGCCAGGAGGATGCGGTGAGACCCCTCCCCACAGCCCTCAGAGGGTCCCCCAGGGCAGGGGGGCCCCGAGCTGCAGGGCAGAGACTCCACTCTCAGTGAGACCCCTCCCCACAGCCCTCAGAGGGTCCCCCAGGGCAGGGGGGCCCCGAGCTGCAGTGCAGACTCCCCTCTCACCCTGGTTTCTATCCCAGCAGGGCGAGGCGGGCGCAGGCACAGGACGTGGTGTTCAAGGCCTCCTCCCGCCGCTCCCCCCTGGACACTGGACACTCCCGCTGACCCCCAGGCCAGGCTGGGAGCCCCAGCCCCTCACCCACAGCCCCACTGCAAATAAAGCCCTTTCCCCCCTTCCTGGTGACTTTTTGTTGGGAGGGAACACGGTCTTTGAGGGGTTTTGGGGCTGGATCTCGCCATTCCCAAGAAAGCAGGACCCCCCCCAAAGTGCCCCCCAGGGCTGGAGCAGAGCACAAAGGGAGGAGAAACCCCCCTCTCCCCTCCCCTTCTCCCCAACAGCCACAGTGTCTCGTGTTCTTGTAAAAGGGTTTTATTCTTAATTAAAAAATAAAAAATTATCCCCGGTGTACCTCCAACCCCCTGGGAGGTGAACAGGGGTGAGAAGGGCAGTGCACCCCAGTCCCAGTGCCCCCCACCCCCCGAGCATCACCCCCAGCACCAGTGGCTGCTCCAGGGGTAGGGGAGCCCCCCAGGGTGACAAAAACAAGGGAATGGGGGGTCCTGCCCCAGGCCTGGACATCCCCCAGGGCATCTGGCCTTCCCCAGAGCCTCAAACTGAGGGAAAGGTGTTAACACAATCTGAGAACAAGGGAAAGGGGTGATGGTGATCAGACCCCAAATCCCCCTGGGAGAACTGGCCAGACCCCAAATTCCCCCCAGGAGGAGACCCCCAAACTCTCCCAGGAGTATTGGTCAGAGCCCAAAGCCCCCCCAGGAACAGTGGTCAGACACAAATTCCCCCAGAGCAGGAGGAGGGAAGGCTTTGGCAGGAGTGTCCAGCTGTGGGGCCAGGGATCCCTCACTCCTCAGGAGGCACCTGCAGCGCTGAGTAGAGCATGACCTGACCCTCGGGCTCCTGTTTACCTGGGAGGCAAAGGGATATTTATGAGGATGGGGGTAATTTGGGGGTTCATGGACGTATCCAGGAACACGGATCCATTCAACAAGACACATCCCAGCAGCTCTGGCCCCCTCCCAGCCCCCAAAATTGACACCCCAAGACCCCCCTTACAGGAGAGACACTTGAGGACGTTGTGGAAGGAGCCACCAGCAGTGCCAAAAGCCCAGAGACCAGTGCAGAGTGTCAGGATGAAGATGGGCCCCAAAGTGGCCTCATACCATGGGTTCAGGAAGGTCTGGGGACACAGAGAGGGGGGTCACACCTTCCTGACCCCTCCAAACAGCCACGGCTGGGAAAGGAGTGCCCACCCCTGTGGAAACTCAGCTTGAATCCCTGCTGAGCTGTGTGCCCCCCAAATCCCCCCCGAGACCCCCAAATCCCCCAGTGAGTGGGCACATCCCTCCTCCAGCCCGGGCACCCCAAAAGGCTGGGGGTGTAACTCACCCCATGGCCCTAAGCAGGGAGTGAGGGGGGCCACAGCAGAGCTGGGTGGGGGGTGCTGGTGCCCCCCAGGACTCACCAGCCCCGAGGTGAGCAGGTGGCTGCCCACCACCAGCCCCAGGCCCCAGGCACGGCGCCGTTCACAGGCATCGAAGAAGATGATGCCCCAAAAGGTGTGGAGCAGCACCAGGGCCATGGTGAGGAAGGCTGTGGGGAAGAGACATGAAACCTCAGAGCCACAGCCTTCCTCCTCCTCCTCCTCCTCCTCTTTGCCACGGCCTCACCAGAGGTGATGAAGTAGTAAGGAGAGTCCCCATGGATCCCGACGGTGCCTGGCCCAGCAGAGTCTGCCAGGGTGTTGGTGATGGAGAAGAGGCCACTGATGATCCCAAAGGAGAGCCCAGACACTGTGGGGGAGCCAGGAGGGTCAGGGGGCTCCTCCTGTGGCCTCCACAGCCCCGGTGGGCTCGGGGAAGGGCAGGAGGATGGGATGCAGCACCTGGAGCTGGGGGTCTGCTCACCGTAAGCCGCCTGTCGCAGGGGGATCGGGGACTGCCCGTCCTCGCTGAGGGTCGCCAGCCCTTCATCTGCCTTCCTGCCCCAGCAGAGAGAGAAAATGAGCCCCTTCCCACAGGAGAGGGAAAGGGAGATGGAGTGGTGTGGTTTTATCAGTTTTATGTATGTATTTGTTCCTTGTTTTATATTCCTTTTTATGAGTTGTAATGGTTTGCCCCCATGTTCCACCCTTATTGGTTTTTTTATCCCAACCCCAGTTATGTGTCAGTCATAATTTATGCAGCCCCTGGGTCTTGTCTGTCACTTTGGGGTCTCTCCCAAAAGTCTGGAAAGTTCCAGTGAGGACCCCAAGTGATTGGACCAGACTTCAGCTGTGTCCCCACCCGAGTTATTGATTTATTACAATGTGTGTCATTGACCTGATTTGTCCCCAGTTAAATCCATCCCTGAGTTCCTCCCCCCAATAAAAGGTGTCACATTTTATTTTTTCCTTCATTTTTCTTCCCCTGCTGCTTCTGCTGAGGGGTGTCTGATCATCAGATCCCCTGATGAATAAATCCAGTGAATTAACCCAGAACAGCCTCCCTCTTTCTTTCCTGCTGTCATCACTTCACTCCTTTTGGGCAAACAGAACCCACACAGGGATCAGTGAGGAGGTTCATCCTGCCACCAAACCCTTTCCTGTCGAGGTGTCAGGGCTGAGATAAAACACCTTTCCAGGGAGAACCACGGGGTGAGAGGAGACAGCTCCCAGGGTTTAACAAGGAAAAAACTCCGTTTGGTTCCTCTCTACACACAACCCCAACATTTTCTCTGTTTTCCCCAAGCCCTGGTTCACCCCCAGCTCCCCAGCCCCTCGGGCGGGCTCTTACTTGAGCAGTTTGAAGCAGGCGAACCTGCAGAGCTCCTGCAGCAGGACGGCGGCGGCGGCTCCGAGCGGCAGCAGCGGCTCCTCCGGCCCGCCGAGCTGCACCGACAGGAACCAGAGCAGCGAGGCCGCCAGCAGCGACAGCAGCCACAAAAACGCCCTGGGAGGGAAAAAGACAACACGGATGGCGCTCTGAGCACCGGTACAGCCGGGCTGGGACCCCCAGCTGCCTTCTCAGTGTTCTAAATTGTCCCTGAGCTGCCCCAAAGCTCCCTCAGAACAGCAGCGCCCTCAGAACAGCAGCTCCCTCAGAACAAACAGCAGCTCCCTCAGAACAGCAGCTCCCTCAGAACAGCAGCTCCCTCAGAACAGCAGCGCCCTCAGAACAGCAGCGCCCTCAGAACAGCAGCTCCCTCAGAACAGCAGCTCCCTCAGAACAGCAGCTCCCTCAGGCGCCCCAGGCCCCACCAGGGCCCCCCAGACCGCCAAAGGCCCCTCAGAGCATCCCCCAAGGGCCTCCACACCCCCCGCCACGGCCTCCCCGGCTCCCCCCTGGCCCCTCGGCCCCGCTGTGGGGCTGTCCCGGCTCACCCCGCCACCAGCACGATGACCCGGAGCGGCTCCGCCGCCACCGTGAGCAGCAGCAGCGCGGCCGCGGGCCCGAAGGCGATGGCGGCGCAGCCCAAGAAGGCGGCGGTGCCCATGGCGGCCCGGAGTGCGCCCCCTGGCGGCCTGGAGGACCGGAATGGGGGGGGTAGGACCAGTGCTGGGGACAGGGACACTGGGGACACTGGGGATACTGGGGACGCTGGGGACGCTGGGGACATTTGGGATAGGGGATATTTGGGACAGGGGACACTGGGGACACTGGGGACACTGGGGACACTGGGGACACAGGGGACATTGGGGACAGGGACACTGGGGACAGGGACACTGGGGACANGACAGGGGACACTGGGGACAGGGCCCGCACCCGGCATTTTTTCTCTATTCTAAGCCCCTCACATCTCCCATTCTGGTTCTGCCGCCCACCCCCCACGCTGCCGCTGTTTACAGAGGAGCAGGAAAACTTTATTTAGACTAAGAAATTCCGTCAGCCAGGCAAGAAACAGCCTGGACGGCTCCAAAGCCGCTCCCTCCGGATTCCCACGGGATGGGGCGGCTCATTCCTCCTCCCTCTGGCCTGATGGTGCCATCAAGGCTTGGATTTTTCATCCATCTCCACGTCTCCTACGAGGAAAACCCCCAAACAATGTTCCCTCCAGCCTTTTCCGCAGGAATTTTGTTAATGCCACCTCCTGGGCACCAGGCATTGTTCGGGGGAGAACCGGAGTTACCGCCTGCGTTGTGTTAATTTCCCTTCTTGTTTCCCTTCCGCCTATTAAAGCTGGGAAATGACACAATCTGATTTCAGCTGCACCTTCCTCCTTGGCCTGAACCCCCCAACACAGCCCAGAGCACCCCTGGGGTGAATCCCCCTCAGCACGGCAACACCAAGAGCTCCTTCTTCCTTTTTTTTTTTTTTTTTTTTTTTTTTTTTTTTTTTTTTTTTTTTTTTTTTTTTTTTTT